>JAJPUD010002417.1:71862-92152 GCA_023553655.1 Myrmecobius fasciatus | reverse complement strand
CCTCATCTGTAAAATGGGGATAATAATAGCTCCTGCCTCAGTTGCCTCATCTGTAAAATGGGGATAATAATAGCTCCTGCCTCAGTTTCCTCATCTGTAAAATGGGGATAATAATAGCTCCTCCCTCCTAGATTTGTTATGAGGATCAAATGAGATAATAATAGTAAAGTACTTAGTGGGGGCAGCTAAGTGGCACAGTGGATAGAACACCAGCCCTGGAGTCAAGAGCAATTGAGTTCAAATCTAGCCTCAAACACTTACTAGCCTTGCTGTGTGATCTTAAGCAAGTCACTTAACCACTAATTACTTCCAATTATTTTTAATTAAAAATTGCTTAGCACTGTGCCTGGCATTTAGTAAGCACTACAAAAACGTTGACCATTGGCTATTTTTTACAGCATTGTCGCTCACTGGATGACATCAGTGGATCCAACAGATACCCCAAGAGTACTTAGAAGAGAAGGTGATCCTAGGAATCTAGCTCAAGCTTGCTGGAAGACACACCCAATATGGCGACAGAGGCAACAACCAAAAACCCTTCCCCCAGCTGCAAGGTTGGCCGACCAGAAGCAGCTACAGGATGCCCAGTCACAGTTAAGTCTTCTCAAAAGGCACTTCCAGGCCAGCTCAGCCCATCTCTCCAGGTGGCAAACTCCTCAGCATCTCCAAACTTGGAGAAGAGTGGAGTTGGATCCACTGGTTCATTTAGGGTCTGCTTCAGTCTCTTCTTGTTTCCTCTGAGTGGAAGCTCCTTGAGGGCAGGAACTTTTTATTTTTGTCTTTGTTTCTCTAGAACCTATCCCAATGCCTGGTCTGGCCAATTGAATACACATTGGTCGATTGATTGCCAAATTGGCCATAGCTAGGGGGTGCCATAGTGCCTAGAGCGCCGGGCTTGAGATCAGGAAGACTCATGAGTTCAAATCTGGTCTCAGATACTTACAGCTGTGCCATCTTGGGGTATGGATGGCATGCAGAGAAGTATATGAGGGGTTTCTTTAGCAAACCGTCTCAGATAAACCACACTGAGAGTAACCAGCAGGCTTCCATTCCATTGGTCGGTTAAGTGGGTTGTCTACCCTGAGCACGTGAAGACTTCCCAGAAGAAATGGGCGGATGAGATCCAGTTGTCCCAATGTCCACAGAGGATGTGTAGTGGGCTCAGAGCTCTAGAGCTTGTTTCAGATTGAAGATATCCATGCCATTCACTGCAGCCCAAGCCATCACCAGTTATATTGACTTTTGTCTTCTCACTGGACTCATGACTCAGGAAGAGAAAGTGAGGTTGACTACTTTGTGCTGTCTCACACCTAATTCGTGTACAAGTCAAGACATCTCCCATGATATCATTGGTTCTCTTTGAAAATGAAAGACAAGGGGCAGCTGGGAGCACAGTGGATAGAATACTAGCTCCGGAGTCAGAATGAAGTTCAAATCTGATCTCAAGCATTTACTAAGTGTGTGATGCTGGACAAGTCCTTTAACCCTGTTTGCCTCATCTGTAAAATGCGTTGGAGAAGGAAAGGGCAAAGAAAACCCAAAAATTGGGGTCTTAAAGAGTCAGAAATGACTGATCAACAAGAAAGATTCCATTTGAAGAGTATCAAAGGCAAAGATCTCACCTTTTGTGGGAGGAGGAGGGAATGGGAAATTGCATCCCTAATCTCTGTACCATAGTGTGGAAGTAGATTAAAAAACTTTATCAGGGTATGGAAAGATATTTTTAAAAACTTCTTTTTTTGTTTCAAATCAAATAATAAGTAAATATTTTTATAGAGAGTCCTTCCCAGCTTTTGCCCTTTAGGAAAATGTGTAAAAGATAAAAGAAAAAAAGTCCAGGAAAATGGATTAAAAGAGGTGACCAAAGTTAGAACCAATTTAGAAATGTCTCCTAAGATCCAGAAATGACTGAACAAAAAGAAAGATTTCATTTGAAGAATTACAAAGGCAAAGATCTCACCTTTTGTGGAAGGAGGAGGGAATGGGAAATTGCATCCCTAATCTCTGTGTGGAAGTAGATTAAAAAGCTTTTTTGTTTCATTCAAACAGTAAGTAAATATTTCTTTATCTGGATTCCTTCCCAGCTTCTTCCCTTTAGGAAAATGTATAAAGGGAAAAAAAAGTCCAGGAAAACTTAGAACCAATTTAGAAATTTCTCCTAAAATCAAGCTCTTCCTCCCTGAAGAGATTGGCAGTCTGATGCATGAAGGGTAGTGCCCTCATTCCATTTTCAGAAAGAGTAGATTGCTGTAAGATCTGATTACTCCTGGAGAACATCTAAGGGGAAGGGTCAAAGAAGGAAGTGAATAGTGTTTAAGGACTAATTTTTCTATTAAAATGTTAATTCCAAACTGTATTTTAATACATTCTGGTCTTTCCTTTGTTGAAGATTCTGCTAAATGTTCCCTCAGATGGTCTTGGGATAGAAAGATGCCCAAATGCATGAGGATATAGTGTGAGTTTGGGCATTTTTCTCCCTATGATAGAGATGCTTGGATTAAGAATACAGTTCACAAAAAAAAATAAAAATAAAAAAAGAATACAGTTCACGTCAATGATGAGCTGGATAGACTCCAGCAAAACACCATGTCCCTGGTAGCAACTCAATACCCAAGTGGGCCAAAGAGAAAGCTGACCCTATAGAATTATCTTGTACTGATCAAGCTTTCCTGTACTGATGCTCACTGTTACCTTATACAATTTGGAGAGTAAGTTGTAGATGGCAGCTCCCAAGTTTATCTTGTATAAAGGGATGATCATGGCCACCAGTTGATTTACTCACTTACACAATTAGCAAAGTTAGAACTTCTTGTTTTGGGTCCTTTCCCATAAAAGGTCTCACCTCTCCACTTGCTAATTCTGAGTTCATTAGGAACTTTTCCTGATTGTTAAAGCATCATAATAAAGCTATCCCCTGGGGCACCTAGGTGGCTCAGTGGATAGAGCACCAGCCCTGAAGTCAGCAGGACCTGAGTTCAAATCTGATCTCAAGACACTTAACATGCCCTAGCTGTGTGACCCTGGGCAAGTCACTTAACCTCAATTGCCAAAGCAAAAAATAAAAATAAAAAGATAAAAAAATAAAGCTATGCCCCCCCTTGATCTGGAAATGGTTAGAGCCTGTGAATTCATCCTGGACCACCCCCATCATCATTTTGTTCATAAAATCCACAAGTTTCTGGCAGACTTGTATAAATGTAGGACATAATGTTGGCCTTTCCCCCTCAACAATGGGAAGGAAATAGTGAGGAACACAGTCCTGACTAGCCTTTTCCAAGATACCCCTCCCCTAGAGCTGTAACTAGGATTTTTGCACTCAGGGCAGGAAGTCGGCCCCTAGTTATGCATACTGGGGGTGGGAGGGAAACAGAAACCTAGGGACAGTGCTATTTCTTGGGATGGGTTGAGCTCACCCCAAAGAATTTAAATCATTATTCTTTTAAAATTTTTCAATAGTATTTTATTTTCCAACTGCATATAAAGATTAATTTTCAACATTTGTTTGTGAAAGACTTTGTGTCCCCAATTTTTCTTGCTTCCTCCTTTACCTCTCCCCTCCTGAAGACAGCAAATCATCTGATAGAGGTTTAACTCCTTATTCTTGCTAATTAGATGCCCATCTCTGCTGCTTTGATGCAGAAGAAAGATTACAAATTCTGTCAACACCATGTGGAGCTGGAGGACATTTTCTACTTTAGTTACAAATCTTCCTGCCTTTTCTCTGAAGGGAATTGAGAATCAGTTAGAGAGCAGCTTCTAAGAAAGGGAAGATTTTTGTTAAGGGCTTCAAGAGTTGAATTATTCCATTAAACTGCCTGCAACACTATCATACAGCTTGATGACCCCAGTCTCTTGCTTTTCCCCAAGTGGACTATTTCCTACTGTTTTCACAATGGGCTTTTATCTCTAAACAGCTGCAAGATCTATTTAGGAAATAAAGGCTCACTTCCCCGATGAGATTCTAAATATGGGCTTCCAGGGATTTATTTTAGAAACTGGAAATGTTTTCTGTACGCCTGTGGCCAGCTGGACAGATTCTAAGGGAAACAAGATAGTACAATGAGGGACCGCCAGATGGCGCAATAGTGCACAGACCCCTGGATTTGATTTAGAAAGTCTCAACTTCATGTGTTCGAATCTGGCGTCAGACACTTACTGGCTGTTTACTCAGCCTCCTCATCTGTAAAATGATCTGGAGAAGGGAAAGGCAAACTGCTCCACTAACTGCCAAGAAAACTTCAAATGGGGTCACAAAGAGTCAGAAATGACTGAGCCACAGTAACCATGGGATGATTTTTTCCTTTTATCAAAGCTATTTTTTAAAAAAATCTTTTCAGCTTTGACCTTTTGCTTTAAGGTCTTTAAGAAGACCAAGGCTAATGGATCTCCCACATGACTCCCTTAAATACTGAAAGATAGCTATAAGCATGCTCAGTTTAGTGTCCAGGACTAGGGAGGTGACGGTTCTATTTTATTTTGCCAAGTCAGACCACATCTGTTCTAGATGTCACATTTTAGGAAGGGGTTTGTTCGAGTGAAGATTAGGATGGAAACGAGGTCCTAAATGTACAGCAGTGCTTGGGAGACTATGTCATCCACCCACCTTGTCTAAGAGATGAAGAACCCAAGCCCAGGAAGATAAACCCATTTGGCCAAGATGATCCAAGGAGAAACCTCAGAGGTGGCAGTTGGTCCTAGGTCACATGTGGTTGTTGCTGCTGTTTTGTAATTTGTTTTTGGTGTGAGGCAATTGGAGTTAAGTGACTTGTCCAGTGTCACACAGTAAGTAGTATATATCAAATATCTGAGGCTAGATTTGAACTCAGATCCACCTGACTCCAAGGTCAGTGCTCCATCCACTGTGCCTTTTCCCTTGGTTTGGAAGAGCGCCAATGACCTCACTGAGGCTGTCTTGACTTGCACATAAATCAGTTTAGCGTGAAGCAGAATTGTGCCAATTTTTCAGCCTCATTCTGTTCCAGAGTTATCAAGGTCCAGGGGCTAGACAAAAGTTGTAGGATAACCATCCAATTACTTAAGGATAGCTATCATACCCTAGCCAATGGGGGTTTGTCTCTGGGGTCATATATGGGATGTTCAGATTAGCACCTCTGGTGTAAGCCCTTTTCAGGGCTGCTCACCCACCTTGGATGTCCACTTGCCACCCAACTCTCATCAGTGGCTCCAAAAAAGCTGCAGCATGCACAATGGCCATAGCCTGACTGGTGATGGCCCAGAATGCAGTGGATGAGCTTGGATGTTCGACCAAGCTCTAGCCACTCCACAGTGCCAGCTTCAGCCATCTTAGTGACTGACAACAAATCGTCTCATCTGCCCATTTCACCATGAAAGTCTTCACATCTTTAAAATAGAAGCTAATCAATGAATTTGTGCCTTTCAGTTACCCTCAAATAATGGTTTTACTGGGGTATGGCCTCTGTTCAATCTTGAGCTTCTTCTTTCTTCTTCTTCTTCTTCTTCTTCTTCTTCTTCTTCTTCTTCTTCTTCTTCTTCTTCTTCTTCTTCTCCTCCTCCTCCTCCTTCTTCTTCTTTTGCTGAGGCAATTGGGGTTGTGACCTTCCTAGGATCACAAAGCTAGCAATCTCCAGCTTCTCAGAGCCACAAGTGAGAGTTGGATGGCAGGTGGGTAGCGAAAGTGGTTGAACAGCTTTGAAAAGAGCTCACACCAGAAGTGCTACTCCTTCCAGAACACCCCATTCATCTGACTCCAGTCAACATTATATTATCATAAGAAAGAGGGATTTGACTTCTAAGGGAACAAATAAAAGGGAAACCATTTCCTATTAGAGCTATCTAAAAATCAAATGTCTGCTTTGGGAGGTAAAGGGTTCCCCTTCTCTAGCATTTTTCAATCCCAGACTGGATGAGCTTGTTCAGTCATTTCAATCATATCCAACACTCCATGACCCTGTTTGGGGTTTTCTTGGCAGAGATATGGAGTGGTTTTCCATTTCCTTCTCCAGCTCGCTTTATAGATGAGGAAACTGAGGCAAAGTTGAGTGACTTGCCCAGGGTCATAGAGCTATCTCACTATGTCTGAGGCCAGGTTTGAACTCAGGTCTTCCTGACTCCAGATCTGGCCCTCTATCCACTGCACCATCTAACTGCCCCAGATTTAACCAGGAGGCATCTCTGGTGACCATTAATCATATCCCACACCTCTTAAGAACAACCCTCTAGACAGTCACATACACATCCTAGAAACCGAATGCTCTACTCAGCTTCTCGAGGTGCTATTGATGAGGCTGCCAAATTCTCTAGGGTTCTGAGAAGGTCACTATCCTTACCTTCCCCCAGGCCCTCCTATTGGAGGGCAGCAATAACTCATGTTGTTCTAGAGCATGGAAAGTGTAGATTTATTCAATTTAAATCTTGGTTGATCCTCTACCCCCTGGGAAACTTTACCCTCCATTTCCTGGGTCTTGATGTACTCTAATTGCATGAATATGATAAAAAACAGTTCCCCAAGCCAAGGAAAGGATTGTTATATTTGATTTACTCTTTGCCAAAGAAGACATAATTATCTATTAAAACTACTAAGGGATGGCTACCTCCCAGACCTTAACCAGTCTATAAACTCCCCCTAAGGCCAGGATTTTAAAAAGAAAGTAGCTAGCCGGTACCTTGGAGAGCAGTCACGCTTCCCATACATTCGACTTTCTCCCTGGTGGTCGTCAAAAAAGTAATGGTCAAGTCATTTCAGGGACGTGAGAAATGGATCCCAAGGTCTCTGCTTCTCAGTTGGGTCATAACTCCTGTCTGGGTGGTTCTTGATGTGGCTGTTTATTGATGCAGTTGTATAGGACAGTGGTAGTTCCCCACAATTCCTTCACCATTACTGAAACAACTGAGTGAATTCAAGGGGATGCCAGGGGTGGAAAGGAAATGTTCATACCCCCATTGCCATCTTGGCTTGCCTTCGTCTCTCCTTTTTGGCCCCAAAGTTCCTACCCAGCTGCCTTGTGATTTCCATGCTTAATTTCTCCCAAAGCAGTCAGAAATGCTTGCCTGAATTTCTTCATTTGTAAACTGAGGAAGTTGGACTAAATGGCCTTCAAGGCCCCTTTCCAGGTCTCAATGTATAATCCGATAACCTTCCCCCTTTCCCCTCCATCTTTTTACAGCAGAAGGATAGGAGGATGGATGTCAGAAGAGACCTAGAATATGGAAGGTCAGACCTTAGAACACAGTTCTTCTTAATCCCTACCTTTCTTGATCTCTCAATACCCTCCTGACTCCTCTCTAGATCTATTCTCTCCTGATTCTCCTCCTATCTGCCAGACACTTCTCAGTCTCCTTGCTGATCTTCCTGTAGGTCGTGCCATTAACTGTGGAGGTACCCAAAGCTCAGTTCTTCCTTTCTCTCTCCTCTCTCAATGACCTTATTAGTTCTCACAGGAGCTATTCTTCATTTCTATGCAGATGACCCCAAAATTTGTGCTTTAGGCTAATTGATATTTCAATATCTCAAGCAAGTCAAACTCAACATACCCCCCAAAACACTTATATTTCTCGTTACCTCTCGAACTTTCCCATAATTCTGTTTCCCTTTCCAACCATCCTTCTAGTGACCCAAGTCTGCCATCTTAAGAGTCAACCTTGACATCTCTCACTCAACCTACAGAACCAATCAGTTGTCAAATCTCATCCTCATTCCCATTTCCACATCTTTTGCATATATACCCGACTCTTCAGTCACACTTCTTTACCCTCGCACAGACTCTCATCACCTCTTACTTGGGCTGTTACAGTGACCTCTTCACACTATAATCCATCCTCTCTTCGGCTACTAAATTGATTTTAACTCAGTTGCAGGTTTGGTACCCACCATCCCTTCCCTTATGGCAATATCTATACCCCTGTGGGTTCTTCCTGTGACGAGTGAACTCCTCCCTGGAACCAAAGAAGCAAGATGCCAGCTATGCTCGCTTCAAACCTAGTTCAGTCCAGGATTCCCAGAAGAGTTTTTTCATCTTACTTCACAAAAATTGTTATTCAGTCAGATCCACCTCTCCATGACCTCATTTTGGATTTTCTTGGCAAAATACTGGAGTGGGTTTATCATTTCCTTCTCCAGCTCTTTTCACAGATGAGGAAACTGAGGCAATCAGAGTGAAGTAACTTGCCCAGGATCATACAGTTAGTATCTGAGGCTGGATTTGAACTCATGAAGATGAATCTTCCTGAATCTAGACCAGGTATTCTGTCCACTGCACAATCTGAGTTTTAGCTCCTTTTTAAGAATTTTTTTCCCACTCATTAAAATGTAAGCCCCTCAAGGGTAAGAGATATCTTTCTTTTTGTCTGTATTTGTATTCACAGCATTTGGCACAGTGTCTAAAACCTAGTCAATGTTTAATAATGCTTTACCTATCTGTGATAAATATTAAATCCTCAGTTTGGCATTTAATGTTTTAGAGTTGGCCCTAACCAACCTTTCCGTGATCCTTCGACATTATTCCTCTTGCTAGAGCCTATGATCGAGCCTCCTCACTTTTCCATGCACACCGTTCTCCACCTCCCATCCCCATGTTTTAAACTGGTGGTCAAGAATGCTCTCCCTCTTCAGTCCCACCTTTTGGAACCCCTGATTTCATTAAGACCCAGCTTACGTAAAGCCACTAAAACAAACAAGATCCCCTTTCCTCCTCCCCAGTGCATCTAGTGTTATCCCTCCCCCAAACTTCTGGAAATCATAAGGACTCTGGGTAGTCACTCCTCCTTGCTCTGAATCCAAGCCCTTTCGTGTGGGGACTCTGACTTATCAAAAGGGGAAGTTCACAGGGGTAATCTGGAGCCTGCTTGAACTGAGACCTTGCTCAGTTTTCAGTGCAAGCCTTCAATGAATACTCCTTAGAAATCTGCAAATGCTCCAAATCAGGGCTTGATTTTTTTATGTTGATTGTACAACATTGGGAAGATTTCCATAGTTCAAATATAACATGATATGATATAATACAGCATAATATAATATAACATAGGATGATATAATACAATGACTGTAACCCCTCTCCCAAAGCTCCATGGTATCCTTGTAGTGGAAATAAAAGTTCTGCTTGAATGAAGGGCTGAGCAGAATTAGGCAGTTCTTACCCAGGCCCATCTTCCTTTGAGTCCTTCTCAAGGCTCTCCAAGAGAGACTCTGTATGTTTTTGGTTTTGAGAGAGAAAATGGAGGAGGCAATATCCACTTCAGATTACTAAAAGAAACGATTCCTGGAAGATTTGAAGCTTGATGAATCCACCTTGCTTCTTACTAGCTCTACCCTGCCTTTCTTTCCACCAGTAAGGAGAGAATCCCATGCCAATGGACTTTGGGACAGGGATTACATTACAAAATACATGTTATATACATGTATATAATAAATTATATAGTATTATATTAATAATATGTTATAATACAATATCTTGTGTTATGATATATTTTATAATTATTTTAATAATATAATATTTTATAATCTGGCACTTAGTATAGTACCTGGAACACTATAGGTGCTTAAAAAATGCTGATTGGTTAACTCTGACTCTTCCCTTGGCTCCTGTTCACACCTGCTATTACTGCTGAAGCTCAATGAAAGTCACTCTAACTTACATGAACTGATGCTAAGTGAAATGAGTAGAACCAGAAGATCATTGTACAGGACAACAACAAGATTATATGATGATCAATTCTGATGGACGTGGCTCTCTTCAACGAGGAGCTGATTCAGGCCAGTTCCAGTGGTCTTGTGATGGAGAGGGCCATCTACACCCAGAGAGAGGAGGGTGGGAACTGAGTGTGGATCAAACATAGTAGTTTCACTCTTTTTGTTGTTGTTTCCTTGCATTTTATTTTCTTTCTCATTTTCCCCTTTTTGATTTGATTTTTCTTGTGCAGCAAAATAATTGTATAAAATATGCATATATTGGATTTAACATAATTTTACCATGTTTAACATATATTGGATTACTTGCCATCTAGGAGGGGGTGGAAGAAGGCGGGGAAAAATTGGAACACAAGGTTTTGCAATGTTGAAAAATTATCCATCCATATGTTTTGAAAATTAAAAAGCTTGGGGCAGCTAGGTGGTACAGTGGATAGAGCTCCAGCCCTGAAGTCAAGAGGACCTGAGTTCAAATCTGGCCTCAGACACTTAACACTTCCTAGCTGTGTGACTTTGGGAAAGTCACTTAACCCCAACAGCCTCAACCAAAAAAAATTGAAAAGCTTTAATAAAAATAAATAAATAAAAATAAAAAATCTTCCAGCACCAAAAAAAAAAAAAAAAAAGAAAGAAAGTCACTCTAGTAGATGCTTCTGGTTCTCACCATGAGCCTTCTATAAGGTCTATAAGAAGAAGAAGAGACAAAGGGCAATTAGGAACCCGGGACAAATCTAGTTGGTTGAGTCCAATACTCCATGTGGGGAGTGACCATTGTGTTGGGTCTCCTGGGCATCTGCAGACTATGCCTTGGGAACTTCTGCCTAGAGCATCAAACTCAAAATGTCACTGGGTGGTGGTGGTTGTGATGGTGATGATGATTGGGGGGGGTCATTTTCAAAGAGAACCAATGGCACGACAGCTGATGTCTTGATTTGCTTGTGAAGTGGATTTAAGGGAGGCAGAATTGCACAAAATCAATGGCTTCACTCTCTCTTCCAGAGTCATGAAGTCCAGTGGCAGCACCAAAGTCAGGATGATTGGCGATGGCCATCTTAAAGATCCTAGTTACTGCCTCTTGCCCTACCCTAGGTGAGTCCTTTTTTCTCTCCTTGTTCTAATTTCTAATTCAGATTTCTAAAACTATGAATTAGAGATCAAGTGCTGACCTCCTTTGATGGGAGGAGTTTCTTCTCCTAGTCTAAACTTCTCCTGTTGTAGGGGAGGAAACTGAGGTGGAGAGAGATTAAGCAGCATGCCCTAGGTATATGGTACATAGTAGGTGCTTAATAAATGTTTACTGGCTGACCGAGATGGCTAGTAAATGTGAGACTCCAAGCCCAAAGGGCGGCCCCCAGATTCAATGCCCTTTCCAGCACAATATGTTGCTTCTACCCTCCCATCTTCTTTTCCCTCCCCCATCTTCTCTCTCCATCCTACTCCCTCTCCCTTTCCACTTCTCTCTCTCCCCCTCTCTCTTCACTTTCCCTTTCTCCATCCGTCTCCCTTTCTCCCTCCTCTCTAATGTGGCACTAATGTGCCTTCTTACATATGCAAATGTGAGCTTTCAGGTTTAAATATAGTAACAACTCTTTCCCAGTAGAACACTTTACAGTTTACAAAGCACTGTCTCACATGCCTTAATTCACTTGAAATTCCAGATCTTTTCTATGAAAATGAAGAACTTTTATAACTCCTTGGCCCAGCGTTCTCCATCCCCACCCCCACACAAGCACTCACATGGGCTGGAAAAATCATACCCTAGCCCTTGAAGGGTAGACTTTGTGGTCTCTGCCACTTGATGATGGATTTTGTGGTCCCTGATTTTTTTGGGGGGGGCCTTTGTTCTGGCAATCTATCTGATCCCAAAGTCCTCTGGCTTTGCCCCCCACCCCCACCCAATCTGTCTGATTCTGAAACTCCCACAGATGAAACTCCTGAGACAATAGAAAAAAAGAGCACTCCTTAATTCATTGCTGACTGGTAATCTGGTCAGTGAGAGCCCAATTCTGGAGACCGCTCATCCTTCCTACCTTTGAGCCATAGAATTAGCATCTCTGTGGCAGAAGCTGGATAAATATCTCATCTTGCTTCTGTTTCTCTACTGAATTCCCTTAGAATTCAGTCCATTTTGTAATGGCGTTACCATTCCTTTTTTTTTTTTTTTTTTTGCTGAGGCAATTGGGGTTAAGTGACTTGCCCAGGGTCACACAGCTAGGAAGTGTTAAGTGTCTGAGGTCACATTTGAACTCAGGTCCTCTTGACTTCAGGCTGATGCTCTATTCAATGCACCACCTTGATAACCCATTACCATTACTTTCCATAAAGTTTGCCCCTTGACTAGGAGATGGATTCAAGCCTGCAAATTCTTCATGACACCGGTCTGGGACCCCCAACCTCAACATTGGGACTCTCAGATTGGATCCCATTTTTTTCTTTCTCCATAAACCAAATGCCCAACCCAGTGAGTGTGATAGAGGGAAAGAAAGAGCAAGGGACTAGAGTTCAGTTCCAGTACTGCTCGTCACAAGTTGGATCACATTGGGGAAGTCCTTTTCCCTGTCTGTACCTCAGATCTTCATCTTTCTCACATGGAAAACAAAGCTTGGATGAGATGGATTGTAGGGATAAAGGGAGAGAGCCCGGGAGAGTCAAAAGAACATGATTCTGGACTACAAGCATCTGGATTCAAATCTTTTCTCTTACTCTTGGTGATCTTGGGCAAATCCTAATCCCAGTGGAGCTAGCTTTCCATTTGTAAAATAAGAGGATTGGAGGCAGATAGGTGGTACAATGGATAGAGCACTGGCCCTAGAATCAGGAGGATGCGAGTGCAAATCTAGCTTTAGACACTTACTAGCTGTGTGATCTTGGGCAAGTCACTTAACTCCAATTGCCTCAGAGAGAGGGAGGAGGAGAGAGAGAGATAGAGAGACAGAGACAGAGACACAGAGAGAGACAGAGAGATTGCGTTGGATTGGCTAATCTCTGAGGGCCCTTTCAAGTCTAACTCATAACCCAGTGATATCCCAAAGCCCTAAATCCTCTGATTCTAACCTGGCACAATCAGTGCTGAGAGGCCATAGACTTACCAGGATAACTGCAAGGTGTGTGTCCAAGCCTCTAATTTCCACATGCATGATCTCTAATACTAATGTTTTTTTTATAGCAAAAAAGAACGGCTTCTTTTTTTTTAGCCACTCAACAGAATCTCTCTCATCTTTCTGGGTTCCAGTCTCATCTTCTCCAGAAACTGTCTGCATCCCTTGTTGTTTGCCCTTTGTTCTTGAAAAGGACCATGACATCAGGGAGAGGATGCCGTGACATATGAGTGAATTGGATGTAAGTGAAGGAGGGGTGTGCAAGGCCACCTGCCTCAGTTTCTCTTCCAGAGCCATCTGGGTCCAGGGGCCAGATATAGATCAGAATGACTGGAGATGGTCCTTGGCCTTTTTTAAGCTAAGGTCTTCAACAGGTCTCAATCTGTCTGAGGCAACACCCATTCAACGATAAAGGCTAGGTAACCGTTGAGGTAAAGAATCTCCGCTTTCACCTAATCAAAAAAAATCCAAATAAATAAATCCCTTAGTGATGTAGTAACCGCCATCACGAGAGCCTGCATTGAGATCCTGCTAAGACTTCCCAAGACCTTTACAGACTTTTTCCTTGAAGTCTCACAATAGTTACTATCATGGGTATTATCATCTTCATTTTATAGAGGAGGGATCTGAGACCCAGAACCGTAGAGCGATTTCCCTCAAGGACACAAAGCTAGTATCTGAGGCAGGATTCTCATCCAGATCCATCCAGGTCCCTCTCGATACCACACTACATCATGAGCCATAAATGAGACCTTAGAGACTTCCCAGTCCAACCCTCTCCTTTTAGAGAGGAAGAAAACTGTGATCCGTAAAACTCAAGTGACTCACCTATTACCTCCCATATATCTTGAATGTATTTAGTTACTTAAATATCCTCTCCCTGATGAGGCTGTAAACTCCATGGGGGACTATTTTTGTGACTTTTTGTATGGCTGGTACTTAGCACACACAGCAAACACTTCATAAATGCTTGTTGACTGACTGAATGACTTTGCAGATGAGTAGGAAGGGGTAGAATCTTCTGAGACTCAGCTAAGTATGAATGGGATATATAACTAGAAACTGCCTTCAGACCATCCAAGTCATCCCCCGAATTTTGTTGATTTATCGGCTTTATGGATGTCTTTTGTTTCTGTCACCCATCATTTCTTGATTTCCTCATGCCATATTTGAAGCTTCTCATGTAGCTTCATCAATCAAGCAAAGCCAGCCTCCCATGTCTGACAGTCTGACAGCCCCCACTCTCCACCCTCTCTACCAATAAGAGGAGAGATTGTTCCCCTTCCGCTCCCTGAGTCACTGCCACCAATCAGCTTTAGGCTGGTCTCATTCACATTATGGTGTTCATCTTGTCTCTTGTTCTTCTGGTGCCGTTTCCTTCTTTCTGCATCAGTTCATATAGTCTTCCCAGAACTATATAAGACAATGACTAGGACACTAAGCTGGAGTCAGATAGATCTCTCCCTGTGCAGAGGCATCTGGAACATGAGAAGGATGGCCGAGAAAGAACTATGGAGACTGAATGCAGATCAAAGCAAACCATTTTCCCAAATGTCTATGTATATGTTTTATTGAATGTTTTTATTTTCCCTAGGAGCACGTGAAACAATTTTTTACATGTGTTTTTAAAACTTTGAGTTCCAGATTCTCCCCTCACTGTGTGAAGTTATGCAAAACATTTCCATGAAAGTCTTGTTGAGAAAGAAAACATAAATCTCCTCCTTCTCTCCCCCAAAAAGCTCTCAAGTAAAATAAAGTTTTAAAAAAAAAAGGTAGGCTGGGGCAGCTAGGTGGCACAGTGGATAGAGCACCAGCCCTGAAGTCAGGAGGACCTGAGTTCAAATCTGGTCTCAGACATGTAACAGCTGTGTGACCCTGGGCAAGTCACTTAACCCCAATTGCCTCAGTAAAAAAAAAAAAAAAAAAAAAAAAAAAGGTAGGCTTCAATATATTTTCAGACACAATCAGTTCTTTCTCTAGGTATGGATAATATTTTTCATCCTAAGTCCTTCAGAGTAGTCTTGGATCATTATATTGCTGAGAATAGCAAAGTCATTCACAGCTGATCATCCCACAACCTTGTTATTATTTTATACACAGTACATTTCACTGCTTGAGCTCATGGAGGACTTTCCAGGTTTTTTCTGAGAGCATCGTGTTCATCATTTCTTACAGAACAATAATTTTCCATTGTAATCACATACCAATTTATTCAACCATTCCGCAATTGATGGACATCTTCTCAATTTCCCATTATTTTCCCTGAGAAAAGAGCTAAGGCATACCATTTTTACCTTTTTTAAAAAAATTGTTTTTTCTTTTTCATGCTTTTTCCCTTTTGTTCTGATTTTTCTTTCACAATATGACTTATATGGAAATATGTTTAAAAGGATTGAATATGAATAATCTATATAAGATTGCTTGGTATCTTGGGAAGGTCGGAGGTCATGAAGGGGAAAAAATGGAACTCAAAAATCTTACAAAAATGAATGTTGAAAATTACATCTAGTTGGGGAAATAAAATACTATTAAAAAGCAAAAAAAAATGAAAGGGATTGACCCCCTGGTGTCCAAGTCCCCTCCCAACTCTAAATTTCCAGTCCTTGAATTTATAAATTCTTTTTCTTTTTAGTTTTGATTTCACTTTATTTGTGTGCAAAATGTTATATTAACTCCAAAAGCAGAAGTTTTATTTCTCCAATTTGGGAAGAGGGAGTGTATTTTTTTCTGAGGCAATTCCTTTTCTAGCTAAAGAATGATTTGTTCCTTTTTAGCAAATATTAGTTCCATATGGAAAAGGGAAACTTGGGAAATGTCACACACATCCAAAGAGAAAAACTATGGATACTGAATGTGGATCAGAGCATAGTTTTCACCTTTTTTTAGTTTGTCTTTTTTTTCTTTTTGGTCTGATTTTTCTTGCACAATATGACAAATATGGAAATGTTTAAAAGGATATTTCATCTATATCAGCTTACTGTCTTGGGAGCGAAGAGGTAAAGGAGGGAGGGAGAAAAATTTGGAACACAAAGTCTTTCAAAATAAATGTTGGAAATTATCTTTACATGTATTTGGAAAAAGTAAAATATTATTGAGAAAAAAAACAAAGCAAAAGGGAACTCTTTTATGAGATTGTTTGGCCAAAAGTACCATAAATATATCTTATTATGTTGTTGACCTGGACATTTCAAGGATGAGAGAATCCACATCTAGACTCTTAAATTCTGTGTAACTTTCTGCATGGGCTTGTGTGCAATAAGAAATCAGCATTCCCTAGCAATCCTCATGCTGGGATTTAAACAGTAGCAGGAGGCTATCCTGTGTAAGATCTGTGCAGAGGTTAATAGACTATTAGGAAGTGGGATGTAAAAAGAATGAGAAAAAAGGATTAGAGGGGTTAGAAAAGGATGTAGAAACCGAATTATGAGGGGAGGGAAGAAATTGTGAGAATTGGATGGGGTTTTTAGTATCTGCCGAGTTAGGAAAATTAAATTAGAGAAAGGAAACTTAAATTGGAAAATTGAAACCTTTCTTAATACATCAAAGAATGAAATCAGGGGCATATGTTTTTAGATTAGAACAGGAGCCCTCTGGACTTTTCCTTACTCAGGTTATTTTCCCCTATAAAAATATAAGTGTCTTGGGGGCAGGGACTGGCTATGTAATGAGGGGTGGAGATTCACATTTGGTAATTTCTGTAACACCCAATTAATGAAAAATCAGGGAAGCGACTTGTGCTTCTGGATAGGAAATAAAATCCTGTCTTTGCAGTTTCAAAAGTGTACCTATTAACCTAGACACCCATTCTTACAAGAATATAAAATAAATCTTCCCTGCATTCATTTAAAAAAAAAAAGAATTCAGCATTTCCTTTAAGCCCATGGTTCTGGGTCCAGCCCTACTGGGTTAGCTTGAGTACACCTGCCAATTCTACTATGGCATCCTTGAAAAGGAACACCTTCTATTAAAAAAAGAAAGAAAGAAAGAAAAGAAAAGAAAAGGAATACCTTCTCTCTCTCTTTATTTATTTTTTGCTGAGGCAATTGGAGTTAAGTGACTTGCCCAGGGTCACACAGCTAGGAAGTGTTAAATATCTGAGATGAGATTTGAACTCAGATCCTCCTGACTTCAGAGCTGGTGTTCTGTCCACTGTGCCACCTAGCTGGCCCAACACTTTTTCTCTTTAAAGGGAAGTCTTTCCAATCCCTATGCCCTGTTTAGCTTGGTTAGTTTCACAGGAGTCATTAACATGGACTTGGAGATTTGAACCCTTATCATGTGTACGTTTTTGTAGAGTTCTCCAGATCTAGCAAATATTGCTTCATTTTAATATTCACCTGGACTGACTCACATTGGTCATTTCTTACTGCACAGTAATATCACACTGCATTTGTATATAATCACCCCCTTTCTTCTTATTTTATTGAGAGGGAAACTGAGGTCCAGAGAGAGAAAAGAATTTGCCCACAGCTATAAACAGATGTGAGAGAAAATCATTTAAACTGGGAAAAATCACTCAAAACCCATCAGAGCAAACTATATGACTCTTTATTTTATTTAATCAGCAAATCTATTAGAAACAACGCTTCTTATCAGAAAAATTAGAATCGGGAAAAATTGCTGTTTTGGGGAACGGTCAAATAGTCAAATCTCCAACAAAGATCTTTCCTTAGCAATAAGTGGCCTTGTATGACAAGGACAAGATATGCAGATGCATCTATAGAACTCATGGCCATCCCATCCCATACATGAACTCCCCATTTCCCCTATCTGAAAAAGGGGAAGTTGCTAAAAAAAAAAAAAAGATATTTCATCCCTGCAAATTGGAGAAATAAAAGCTTCCTCAATGGGAATAAACATAACACTGACACTTAAAGAAAAGTGAATTTAAAACTAAGAAGTCTGGGTCTTTCACACTCTTGTGAAATTCTCATGGAAAGTCCAAGAAAATTTTAGAAAGTACTCCATCCTGTAGGGTATAATTTAGCAATAGGGGATTTACTAAACAAGAAATGGAAATCACCTAGCTGCTCAGGAACTAATAGTAATAACTACTGATGTAATATAACTTCTAGGGGAGACAGCAATAATTTTGTGGTCCCCTGATTTTAGGGGGCTTCTATTTTGACAATAAGTCAGTAGTCCTAAATCTTCTGGCTTTGGAGTCTGCCTCAGGAAACTCCCAAGTCCAATCTGTCTGATTCCAAATAGACCACTCCTCAGTCAGATAGCTTCTGGCCTCAGGATAGTCCCGCAAACTCCTGAGACAATAGGGAATAGACCACTCCTCAATTCATTGCTGACTGATCTGGTCTGTGATAATCAGGACAGTGACAAACAAGTTCTGGAGACCACTCCTCTGGGATATAGAATTAGCAGGTCAGTGATAGAAAGCTGGATAAAGGGGTCTCCTCTCTCTTAGGACTTTGCTAATTTCTTTTGAAATTCAGCATCACAATTACAATAAACTTTGCCCCTTGACAAGGAAATGGGTTCAAGCCTGCAAATTCTTTTGAGATATCTCAAGACATTGGTCTGTGACCCCAAACTTTTGGGGTCCCCCTTCCCAACCTCAACAACTACCATTTATAGTATTTTACATGTGAAATCTCATCTGATTCTCACAACAACCCTAGGGAGGGAGGTGTTAGTTTTATCCCCATTTTACAGATGAAGAAAATAAGACAGACTTACCCAGAGTCATATAGTATCTATCTGAGGTAAAATTTGAACTCAGGTTTTCCTGGCTCCAAGTCCACCGAAGCACCTCACGATGACCCATCTAAGAGCACTTTCCCCATTCCAAACTGAATGGGGTATTAATGATCATAGGAGGAAGTCTATGATTATGTTGAGTCACCAGCTTAGGAGAGAAGGGGATAGTGGGAGAAACTGGTCAGAGAAGGATGAGTGATTTTAAGAGGGTGATTCTCAGGGAGCATTCCAAAAAACCCTAAGTGACTTAGCTTCTATTAGATGGAGCAGAATATTAACCCCAAATACATTTGCCTTGTTCAAAATTTCCTTAAGTTGTTTTAAATATTACTTCAAAATGTCTTGTGTGGGCAAGATGTCTGAGGGCATGATGTGTCTGCTGAGTCGGCCATTTCTTTCCGGACAGATCAGAGCCTGAATTGAGCATATTGCTAATTACCTCAGCTTCTGGAAGACTTGCATCTCAAAAGCAGAGTCCAGGCAGTGTTAATATTCTTTTCTTTGATAATAGTAGCAATGGGAGTCTCTGATTGCATTCTCTTCCTCCCAGAGCCATCCTGCACACAAAAGATTTTCCTAAAGTGCAGTTCTTTGCATGTTAGTCTCCTGTGAAACACACACACACACACACACAGAATGGCTTCCCATTACCTTTAAGTGGGGGAATTAAAGCCCTTTACAATTAGTCTCCATCTCCCTTTACAACTCTGTCATACATTATTATTCCCCTTCTGTCACCCTAAGGTCTAATCAGATTGTGTTCCCCCCACAGGGTGTTTCATCTGCCACTGGCACTGGTGGTCCCTCAGGCTGGGGGGGGCTCTTCACTTCTGTCTCTTAAAATTCCTCATTCCCTTTGAAATTCAACAAGTGTCGCCTTTTCCATGAAGCCTCTTTTGATCCTCCAGCTGCTAGTCTTCTCCACTCACCCCCCCTTACCTCTGATTCATCAATTGATCATTTCATCATTAAACACTTATTAAGCACCTGCTGTATATCAGGCAAGGCGCTGAGCACTACATATTTTGCAGAAATGTGTTGTTTCCCCCAATAGAATACAGTCTTACTGAGAACAGGGACCCCAATTTAAAGGGGGTTAGCTAGCACAGTGCCCTATACTTAGGAAAATATTACTAAATCCTTGGTGATTGATTAATTGAATGCATTCAAAGGCAGATTTCATTGCCTAAGGACTGTGTGTGTGTGTGTGTGTGTGTGTGTGTGTGTGTGTGTGTGTAAGTTAGCTGGGGGTATAGTTAGCTTAGGATCCGAAAATAAAATGTAAAAAAAAAATAGCTAATCCCATTGGGTGCCATTTAAGAGAGTTGCAAGAGCACGCTTCTCCCCCATGGAGAATGAGGCTGCATTGTAGGAAAGGACCAGCAGATGGTAACAGAAAGCTTCTGGCCGGAGAGTTAAGGAAGCAGCTGTCAGCCTGAGACCATAGATAGCTCCTTGGGGGAGCAGAGAGAGCAGACCCGGATTGCCAGAGGGACATTTTCTTTTGAGCAGGAGTTTTGCTGCCTAGGTGGGTTTGCCAGCCACACAAGGTCCCCCGCCACATGTGTCCTGGTGATGTAGTAACTCTGCATGGGGGAGACTCTTACACTGCTGTGCCATTTATTTAAACTAGTCTGAATTAGTTTGTCAGAGATGTCATTGGTCCTCTTGGAGAAGGAAGGATGAGTAACGATAGAGGATCATCCATTGGGAGCCATTCTTCTGGCTGGGTGGTAAAGGGAGAGTGATAGAGCTGGTGAAGAATGTTACCTGTCTTGGGCGGGGGGGGGGGGGGGGGGGGGGGGGGGGGGGG
>JAJPUD010002417.1:52591-65997 GCA_023553655.1 Myrmecobius fasciatus | reverse complement strand
AGACAGACAGAGAGACAGAGACAGAAACAGAGACAGAGACAAAGAGACAGGGAGACAGACAGAGAGAGTGTAAGGGAAATGTGTGTCCATCAGGTTAGGAGAATTGTTTTGTAACTATTGTTCTAGAGAGTGTCTAGAAAAGGACAATCAGGATGATAAGGGGTCTCAAGTCCCTGTCTTATGAGTACTAGCTGGGGAATTGGGGAAGTTTCTCTTGGAGAAAAGGAATGAAGAGAAGGATTGGATTAGAGCCCTTCCAATGGAGGACGCTTGCGGATGGAAACATCCCATGGAGCTGATCTACATCTTTGCTACTTCTAGGGACAAATATGTACTGAAGGACATGTATGACCACAAGTTCTTCATCAGTCCCTTGCTCCCCGTGGGGAAGAGGGACAGGACAAAAAAGAACTGGTGACTAAACCAGCAGAAACATCTCCTCTGTTGACTTGAAAAGGAGTGACTCTCTGCTCTTTCTTCCTGCCTTTTAAGCATGTTGGGACTCTGAGCTCTCAGTTTCCAGAAAATGGAAAGGGGATCACTCTATTCTCTCCTTTCTCCCATGCTTTTACCCCATCCCCTACCAGCTATGGTGATTACTCGTACATGGTAGTGAGAGCTTGTGCTGGTCTAGGTGAGCCTGAGATTGAATCTCAAAGTCCTATCTACTTCTACCTCTTCTGCTTTGTTTTTTCCTCTGAAAACAGCGGATGAAGTGAGATCCAGAGAGATGAGCATCTAAATCTCAACTACCTCATGATTTTGAGAGGTTCAGAGCTCCTGGGTCCAGTGTTGGGTGCCCGGCGATAGGTCATCTCTGCAACCATTTCTCGGGGAAGAAAATGGCTATTGGCCAAAGAATCCTACAGATGAAAGAGCTAAGAAAGTCCAAGTCAGGACATGGCTTGCCAGGAGATCTGAACTTAAGAATTGCACAGAGTAGGGGCAGCTAGGTGGTGCAGTGGATAGAGCACCAGCCCTGAAGTCAAGAGGACCTGAGTTCGGATCTGGTCTCAGACACGTAACAGCTGTGTGACCCTGGGCAAGTCACTTAACCCCAATTGCCTCAGGAAAAAAAAAGAATTGCACAGAGAGTGAAGGTCAGAGGGGAAAGTGAACTGTTTGTTCAATAATCTTGATATAAGATCTTATTAGTCACCGTCTGTTAGGACTGTGTAGACAAAGTCAAATCTTGTGTGTCTTTAGGGTTCCCCTAGAGTGAGACCACATTCCAGATACAAACTTGAGAGTACATGGAGGCTTCCTGCCCTTTGGGGAAATAGTTCTCTTATAATAATCTCTTATGTTTCTCTTAGAATAATCTCTTCCATGGCTAAGCAGACTTTAGGTTTTTCAAAACACTTTTCCAATAGCTTTGCTCACTAAAGGTCTTCCCACCCACCTCCTCCTGCTCAGTCCTAATCTGCCAAGGATGCAAGCCCAGGAAAGTACAGTTGGCCTGATTAGCAACCAGATACATTGGAACATGGAGTGGAGTAGGATAGGGTGAGTTGCTAAGAACCCCCCACCCACTCACCTGTAACTGTCTCTCATGTCCTTCCTTGAAAAATAAGTAGGTTTTGTCACTATTTCAACTCCCTGAAAGGTGGTCCTTTGTTAATATTTCCATTGTTTGTCATTAACTAGGAGTTTAATCCTGGTTTCCCAAACTCCAATGAATCCTGTCAGAGGGTAAGCTATAGAAGCATTTACCTTTGTCTTTGCTGAGTGACCTGAAGTCCTACTTGTTTCCCACAATTCCTTAGGGCAATAATATTGTTTCTGTCTTCCAGCATCATTAGTATCTCCTTGGGCAACTAAAGATTCACATGGAATCTCCCCCAAAACTGTTATTTTCTTTTGCTAAAAGATTTGACTTGGGACAGGTAGGTGGTGAACACCAGCCCTGAAGTCAGGAGGATCTGAGTTCAAATCTGGTCTCAGAAACTTAATACTTCCTAGCTGTGTGACCCTGGGCAAGTCACTTAACCCCAATTGCTTCAGCAAAAAAAAAAAAAAAAAGATTTGATTTATTCCTAATTTGAAGGCCATCTCACATTCAACACCTCCTGGTCCAACTTAATCTCAAGTAAATTCAGAGATGACACTGAGGAAACAATAGTAAACTTTTGAAAGACTAAAAGAGAGCAAGGGCTCAGACTTAATAGTTGCCAAGGATGTTGGGGGTAATGTCGTAGGGCATAGAACATAGCAGAATAATAACAGAAAAAAGAGAACCACTGGAGGAGTGTTCAGTAAACCACAGGAGGAAACAGCAGGGAGACTACCAGGGACTGAGGAGGAGGGCATCCCAAACAGGGTGCATATGGCCTCAGAAAGATAAATGCCAATGAAAATGACATTTCGATTCCCTCTCTCAAGCATTGCCAAAACTTGAATTGGTCACCTTGTTCAAAACAAGCAGATCTGATTAAGGAAAGACATACACTTGCATGGAAATCTATTAATTGGATTCAGAGACCATGTAGATGAAGATAAAAGGAGGAAACAACCAAACAGACATTATACTGGATATATACTTAAGACCACCCAGTCAGATGCAAGAAATGGATTATGTACTTTACAAAATTGTTAGGGAGAAGGTATGGTAATATCAGTAAACTTCAAAGACTTCAATTCATAGTTTTCTAAAAAGCAGAGCATATGAAACTCTTAACTTGTCAAGTTTTACCACTGAGAAGGGAAAGATATCCCCATTTTGCAGAGAAAGCATCTGAGACCCTTTGAGGCAAATATTAATGATCTCTGCTTAGAGTAGAAAAATTAGGAAGTGGTGGATAGAGTCTGTCTCTTGCTTTCTTAATATACTCATCTTTTTACTACACATACGTTGCTTTCCATTCCATTTTTAAAAAAATATATATTGTCTTTAAAGTTTAGGGCAAAAAAACTTCACTTCCTGCCCAGCTGGGGAGGTAGCTGTGGGTTTGTTGTGGGGAGCAGATTAGTATCTTCTCTCAGGCCTACTTAACCCCAACCCTAGCTAATTCTCCTCCTGAAGTGGGCTCAGGAAAGTGAATTCGAGAGAGAAGGAGGGGAAGGTATGATGGGAGCCATATCTTAATCCATCCTTCCCCTAAAAGGTTTTGAGCCGTTCCTCAAGATCTGGTTGGCTCAGGGAACTGAGGGCTCAGACTTTGATATCCTGTCATCACCCAGTACAAAGCAGCCCTGAGGAGCCCGAGGAAGTTTTCAGCTGTTTGGCTGGTGAATTCCAAAAGGATCTTTGTTCAATTGAATCAACTGAAAGTGTTCTTAATGCCTGTGCTTGTTAAATATCCTTCTCCTGTTATGGCCAAGTACATCTAGTCTTGTTACCCTTTGCAAATTTACTCTCATTTTGTTCTAATATAAAATGGGGGTGGATAGGTGGGGGCTGCCCGGAATCAGGCTTCACCCAGACTGATACAGGAATCAAGAGAACTGGGCTCTAGTCCCAACTTTGCCAGTCAAATATGACTTTGAACAAATAATTTCAACTTTTTCCCTCATTCCCCATTTGTAAAAAATTAAAAAAAAATTGTAAAAAAAAAAAAAGAAAAAGAAAAAGAAAAAAACAGAAAAGAAAAGAAAAAGAAAAAAAAAAGAAAAGAAAAAATCTTGGACTAGATGATACTTTAAGTCCTTTTTGGCCCATAACTCTATGACCTTATACCTGTCCATCTCTAGAGGGATTCAAGATAAGAAGCAGTTTTAAGAAGTATAGTTTAATAATTAACATGTAGTGGACTTCCTGCCATCTAGGGGAGGAGTGGGGACTGGGGGGGGGGGGATTTGTAAGAGTCAATGTTGAAGAATTACCCATACATATGTTTTGCAAATAAAAAGCTTTAATAAAGCTAAAAAAAAGAAGTATAGTTTAAAAAAAAAATACAGCCCCTGGCAGTAGAGAAAAGAGCCTACCATGCATTCAAGGGAGAGCCATGGAGTCAAACTATGAATAAACTATGATAGCTGAGCAATACAGCTAGCCAAGACAATACGAGTTGGGGGAGCTTTGTGAACAGACACTGAGGACCTTTCTGGTTAAAGTTTGAATTACCTTGGCCACATATCTTTCCTATGTGTGAAAATTCTCATTCTTCTCATTAATTCTGTGTTTACTTGTGGGAGTTTATGGGGGGGTGGATTTTTGTAGCTATTGTACCTAAACTACCTAAAACAAACCTTTGCTTTGAGTAGTTGCAACTATTATTCATTCAGTCATTCATTCAATAAACATTTGAAGTGCCGACTAGATACAAAGTACCTTGCTAAATGATGGCAAAACAAAAAGAGACAAAAGACAATCCCTCTCCTCAAGGAGCTTATAATCTAATGGGGAAGGCAACTTGTAAAAAAAATAATAGGCAAAGGAAGCTGTATACAGGATAAATAAGAGGTCATTAATAGGGGGAAGGCAGAGAAATGAAGAGGAGTTAGAGAAAGCTTCCCATAAAATGTGCAATTTTAGTTGGGATTGTTAATGGCCAGTATACAGATGGCAACCTGTGAACTGTAGTTTTAGGAGTGGGCACCCACAGAGAGACCTTACCTCTATGGGGATCCAACCTAGAAAGCTGTGAGTTCCCAGTGGGGAGGCAGTCTCAAAGAGCTTGATCCATAATGAAAAAACAAAGAATAGCCTCCGTTTCCAGGGTGATTACATTCTTCTAGGGAGTTATATCATGTAAAGAGATAAATGATAATAATATAAGACAATTTGAGAAGGAAAAGAGTATCTTTGGCAATGCTAGTATTAGTCACCTAATGGTTTTGCTATGAATTTGCTAAGTGACTTTGAAAAAACTATTACCTCTTTTCGGACTTTAGTTTCCTTGATCATAAAATGAAAGAATTGTTCTGAGATATCAACACAAAACACACACACATCTGTGAAAGCAATAGCCTTAAGGCCACAGTTGTGTTATAAAATATTGAACATTAATAGAATAAAGTTGTCTTGGTCTGAAATGCTTGGTCCCACTTGAACCTAATCAGTGTTCCTTGAATAGAAAACTTGATGAGTTCCTTTTAAAAATTTAATTTAATTTTTCTTACATATTAAGTTCAAAACTGTCCCACCCCACATTAGAGAAAGCCACCATTTGACAAAAAGAGGGGGGGATGGAAAAGAAAGGGGGAGAATTAGAATTTAGAATTATAATTATCCATTATATTAGAATACAAAATGATTTATATTCTAATAAATGTGACAAAGTTCCCTATATGTTTGAGGTAGGAGATCTTTAATAGAGAAACCGTCTACAAACCTCTCCCCCCTCAATTTTCTGCTTTCCTTCTAATCTTGGTTACATTGGTTTTATTTGTGTAAAAACTTCTTACTTCAGTGTAATCAAAATTATTCATCTCACATCTCACAATGCTCTCTATTTCTTGTTTATTCCTAAATTCCTCCATGCTCTGTGCTTACTCTGTTCCACTGATCTATCTTTCTATTTCTTAGCCAGTACCAGATATTTTGTGATAATTATTGCTTTATAATATAGTTTAATAAATGGTACTGCTAAATCTCCTAACTTTACATTTTTCAACTTTTCAACCTTTTGATTTTATTTTGTTATTTCTCAGTATCTTATGAGGTCATTAGATTTCCCTTGCCCAATTCTAATTTTTAAGAAGTGGTTTTCTTCAGTAAGTTTTTAGATCTCTTTTTCCAATTGATTGACTTTCTTTTCTTTTCTTTTCTTTTTTTTGTAACTTTCTTGATTTTCTTGCATTACTCTTATGTTTTTCCTAATTTTTTCCCTCAATGTTTCTTATGTGATGTTTAAACTTCCAAAAACTCTTTCTGGGTCTTGTAACCACTTTACATTTTTTTAAGTAGAAGTAGCTGTTTCAATCGAATTATTTTCTTCTGAATTTGAATTAAGAGATTAAGAGAAGCATGTTTGTCCACCTCAGAAAAAGGTTCACCATCTCCTGGGAGGGAATGGTTAAAGAGGAAACAATTGGGTTCAGAAAGATATTTCTCCAAAGGTGTTCTGACTTTGACATTGCCATAGTTCTGTTTAAGCGAATCAAAAACTCCAAGCAGTGTATTTCTACTTTACTTGGTTATAGAATTTTGCCTTTTATTTCACGATTATTATGAAACATAAATAGAAATTGCCTGTCAGAGAGAATTCTGTTAGCAGGCACGACTTTGTCGGTCTGCACATCTTTCCAAGCAGAAATGTTTGTAGATTAATAAATTATATCTGACCAATTTTTGCTCAACTGCCAAGGATCGATTTTGTCTTCAATAAATCAAATCGGTAAAGATGGGAAACGATGGGAAAACTCAGTATTGAAGGGGCTGGGGGGAAAACAGGCATGAAAATTCACAACCTC
Source organism: Myrmecobius fasciatus (assembly GCA_023553655.1). NCBI lineage: Eukaryota > Metazoa > Chordata > Mammalia > Dasyuromorphia > Myrmecobiidae > Myrmecobius > Myrmecobius fasciatus. The sequence continues at coordinate 59,643 of JAJPUD010002417.1, read as the reverse complement.
TGGAGCAATAAGTTGGTTTGACCATTTTAGAAAGTAATTGAAATGTTGGAAATGTTTCTGAACTATTTATTCCTTTTGATTTAGAGAATCTGTTCCTTCAGAGTAACTTGAAAAGTAGAAGGAAGATTGGCTCTTGATTCAGGACATCCAAATCCTGCCTCGGCCCCTTCTTACCTCTGTAACTTTGGGAAAGCTTCCTTGGTCTCGGTTTTTTCATGGTCACACAAACACACAATCACATACACACATATACACACCATAGACTGACCCCATTTGGGGTCTTTCATGAGCTCTGAGGAGTTGGATAAGAACACCAGTCAAGGCAGCCTCAGTTCCCCATTCAGAGAGAAAGCACAGAGTCTGAAAAGTTGTCTTGTTTTGATTTTTTAATTTTAATTTTGTTTTGTTTTTTTCTCTAAGAGATCTCAGTTCTAAATGAAACTCTGTGGCTCACTCTCCTGGGGACAATACCAGTTGGCAGATGGCAGATATTTTCCCTGGGAAGTTTTCATTATCTCATCCCTCATGGGAAGGGGCAAGAGATTGCATCCATTTGTGGGAGGAAGGCAGAGAGAGGAAGAGAATGATTTTATTCCTTGGTTTTTCTTTGTTATTTGGGCTGTTTTTGTCAAAATTCAATTATTTTATAGTCAGAAAGGTGGCTTCTTCCATGGTCTATAAATCAATGAATCGACAGATATTTATTAAGCATCTACTGTGTTCCAGACCCTTACCTTATCTTGGGGGTGGGGGGACAAAGACAAGGAATGGGATACTTGCTCCTGATAAGGTTACAAAACACTTAGCACAGCGCTTGACACATAGTAGGTGCTGGGTAAATGCTCACTCTCTTCCCCTTTCCTACAGAATGAGGATAATGAAAAGAAAAGCAAAAGTTAAATACAACAGCACTTGGAGAAAGGAAGGTTGTTGCAAGGAAGGAAATCCGGAAAGGCTTTGTGGGAGGAGGCTGTTGAGCTGCATCTGGAAGGAGGGGAGCTAGTTGTGGCCAAGGTCTCCCATTGCATCCGGTGGTCCTGATCTCTCTCTGGCCACTGGTCCCAGATGGTTCTGGAGCAGGAGGTGAGACCGATGACCTTGCACAACATGGCATCACAAGAATAAGGGCAAAACAATGGCAGGGGTGGGTGAATTCTGGGGGTGCATTGCCACGGGCCGTTAGTGCAAAGGCGTGGACAGGCAGTGTATTGTGTGGGAACCAGAGAGAAGCCAGAAGGGGAGGAGTGAGAGCAACAGGGATGGGCCAGATGGAGGTTTGGGCCACAGTTACCATAATAATAACTAACACAAGTATCTGGTGTTTTCAGGCCTGCAAATAGTTCTTTTGATCTGTACACAAATCCTGAGAGGCTGATGCTTGAATTCTCCCTCCCATTTTACAGATGAGGAAACTGAGGCTGAGGGAAGTTAGTTGCCAGGGAGCACATAGCTAATGAATGTCTGAGGCTGGATTTGAACTCAGGAAGATGAGTGGTCCTGACTCCATGCCTTAGGGCGCCACCTAACTGTCTGAAAACTCCTAGCAGGGAAGACTAATCCCTAACTCCTAATGGACTCTCCCAGCACCTTCTCCCCCCCATTGCCCGCCAACCTGGGCAACAGGGCTAGACTTTTATTTCCTTGAACCATTTTTAAAATGAACAAACCCTCCTTTCCTCTTCCTGATCCACCCCTGCACAAACACACAAAGGAAAAATAATGAAGCACTTGTAGCAAATTTGCAAAAAAAGATCCCCAAGTTGGCTGAGCCCAAAGACGCATCTCATTGTGCGTGGGGAGCCCATGGAGGGGCTGGCCCTCCGAAACTGTGGCCGGTGATAGCGTTGCTCCGAGCTCTCCAAGGCGGCTCCTTCCCCAACACTGTTGTTATGTCATAAATGGCTCTTCTGGCTCTGGTCCCGTGGCAAGTGCCATCATTCAAAGGGCAGACTTTTTGGCAAGGACGTGGTCAGGGAAAGTTTACATTGGGGGCTCCCAGGCCTCCTTTTCCCCACTTGACAAAGCCCAGGGCAGCCTCTCTCTTAAGGACAGAGTGACTGCTTACATGAGCCCACAGTCTGAGTTCTTCCTACAGCTGGGCTCATTCAGCCTGGCATTTCAGCTTGGGGTGAGAGCTAAGCGGAGCCTCTGCCAGGCTGTGGAGGAGGAGGAGGGAACGTGGGTGCCGGCAAGGACGGGCAGAGCAGAGAAAGCCGAAGCCAGATCAAGCCAAGGCCCCTTTCCTTTCCTCGGCAAGTCTCTCTTCTCAGTGTGGCAGAAAGGTGGCAGGGAGGGTGGCGTTTGCCACAGAGAAGCGAGCCAAGAGTGCCCGAGTGTCAGGGAAGGAGGCAGGCCGTGGCCAGCTGGTGCAGCAGGCGGGGGATGGAGGCCTGGATCTGATTCAATTGTCAAGATGAATGAAATAACCAGATTGGGAGCAGAGAAAGAATTAAGGAAGCAGAAGCTCGAGAATAGGAAGGGACCCGTGAGGTCATCTCGTGCAGCACCTCTTCCCATTTCACAGAGGAAGAAACTGAGGGCCCCAAGAGGCTCATCCAATTACAAGTGAGTGACAAAGCCAAGATTAGAAACTAGCTCAGATGAGGATTTAGCTTAGCAATGACCTCTTAGGGCACTTCTCCAGTAGGAGGCACTTGGGGTTAGCTGAGAAACTTGTTTCCAGTGAAATTAAATCCATTTTGGTTTAATTCAGTTCTCATCCATCCAAAAAACATTTATCAAGCTCTACAATAGTCCAGGAGTTGTGCTGGGAGCTGAGGAAACAAACAAAGGTTTTAAAAAATGATTTCATCTCAACCTTGAGAGGCTTAACGGTCTAGGAGATGGTGAACACTTGGAGACAAATGTAGAGATAACAAATTTCCCCACTGGGGAAAATACTAGAGATGATGTGATTCCCTCTCTCCCTTAGATGTTTGAGGAGCTGATCCAGGCAATTTGAATACTCCCTCATTTCTTCCTCCACTAGCCCCATCCCAGGCACCATCATGGTGACTTGTGAGATAATAGGGTCCTTAACTAACCCTCCAAATCTAAATAATATGAAGACCAGTGTGGGAGAGGGTAAGCTCCCTAAAAGTAGGGAGTATTTCCTTCTCTGTATTTGTTTGTGTTTAGCATAGTGGCTCACAACAGGCACTGAATAAATCCTTATTGATTGAGTGACTGATTGATTGATTAGGAGATACACTGCCCAGGTAACGAGGCAGATGGGACATCAAACTGTGATGAATCCCTTGAGATAACCTGCTTGTGAGGTGAGTGAAATCTACTAGAAGTGTGAACCTAAGGGAGAGAAAAGGGCACAATTAGCCAGGGGAAGGGGGCACTGATGTGGGTACCTCCCTGGTGGTGCTGGGTGAGGGAGCCCCTTCCCCAGGGAAATGCCACAAAATAGATGCCCACAGGTCTCCGGGGTCAGAGGGGAAGGGTTGCTCTCTAATAAGTATTGCTACTTTCTTTGTGCTTTGGAAAGAGTTTGATTCTTGTAAATAAATTTGTTCATTCTTTGAGTCATGTGTTTGTGAAAAGAGTAGTGATCACACCCAAAGGGGGGGGCTAAAATGTCGAGGTGCCCATATTATAGGTGGGGATATACGGATGACTGTCAGGATGGGGCCTCTCACACAAGAGCTACATAAATAACTAGCAAACATGCTAAAAGGTGCCATAGGTTCAAGGGCCCACTTCAACAGACCAAAAAACAATTTTCAGGATTTTTTCACAACAGTTTTCTATCTTATGCTCCTCCCTAAGGCATTCATGAAAATATCAGTTATTTGGTTTCCTAGAAAGGCCCTCACAAATCCCCTGCAAGCACTCAGGCTAACAGGACATCAACTGAAGGACAGATTTGCAGTTGTTGGTTTTGGTTGGACTTGAATTCAAGCTCCTTGAATTTCCTTTAGGAAAACTTTTTGTCTCCTTCATAAAGCGTATCAAGAAATCTATACAGTCCACATGATTCACTGTATCAACAAAGGAATAGGTTGGAACTGTTTCCTGAAGGATATGGCTCCCTGGGACACTGACCCTACTACTATCAGCAGAGACACAATTTAAGGGTTTGGTCTTAGGGGGGGAAGCATTTCCTCCGTAACCCTTCCAGCTTTTCACATATATCGATTTGCAGAAACCCAAGAAAAAATTAACCATCTTAGTCTAGATCCTTCACCATGGAACCCAGCTCTAAATCAGGAAGAACTATAAAGCAAGAAAGGTTGAACCTCTCCCACCCACCTCCTGGCTGGAGGTGACAGATGATAATATTAAAATTGTAGCGCTCCCACCAATCTTGAACTGAATCTCTCCTTTTTTTCTGAAAGAGAACAGCAGGGTTCTAGCTGAAAAGAGCATCATTGTTCCCCAACTGAAAGCATAATAACCCTCAGCCAAACCTGAGGCAGAAGAGCAAGTTCAGGATGTCCAACAGATTGACCTCTGCAGCAAAGCTGCCACACACTGTAAGGAGCCAACTGCACAACCTGTCACCTGAACTAATTGTGCTCTTTGAGGACAACAGCCTACTAACCCTCCTTGCCTAGTCTAGTCAAATTATCCAGCAGAGATAACATACTCTGGGGGAGCAAGTCCATCTGAACCATTTACCTAGTTGAAAGATCAAGCTTTGTGGGAAGAAATCCTAGTTGAAAAATGAAAAAACTCATCTAGCTTCCCCAATAATCTCTTCCAAAATGAACTTTGGGAGAATTCTCTTTTTTTTTCATCTTATTTTATTTATTTATTTATAAAGCTTTTTATTTACAAAACATATGAGTGATTTTTCTACATTGACCTTTGCAAAAACTTTTTTCCCAAGCTTTTCCCCTCCTTCCCCCACCCCCACCCCCAGATGACAGGTAATCTAATACATGCTAAATAGGATAAATTATATGACAAATATAATACATGTATACATAACTATACAGTTATCTTACTGCACAAGAAACATCAGATCTAGAAAGAGAAGAAGAAAAAAACAACCTAAGAAGGAAAGCAAAATGCATGGAAATATTCACAGAAAGCTTTAAAATGCTGTATTGTGGTCCGCATTCAGTTCCCACAGGCCTCTCTCTGGATGTATATGACTATCTTCATCGCAGCACAACTGGTTTGAATCACATCATTGTTGAAGAGAACCATGTCCATCAAAATGGATCATCGTATAGTCTTGTTGCTGTGTATAATGTTCTCCTGGTTCTGCTGATTTCACTCAGCATCAGTTCATGCAAGTCTCTCCAGGCTTCTCTGAAATCCTCCTGTTGGTCGTTTCTTACAGAACAATAATAGAATTCTCTTTTTTATTTTAATTTTATTTCTTTTTAATACACATTGTTTTGTGAATTATGTTGGGAAAGAAAAATCAGAGCAAACAGGAAAACCCATGGGAGAAATTAAAAAAACAAACAGAAAAAAGAAGTGAACATAGCGTGTGCTGATTTACATTCAGTCTCCTTAGGTCTTTTTCTGGATACAGATGCCATTTTCTGTTCAAAATCTATTGGGATTGCTTTGGATCACTGAACCACTGAGAAGAGCCGAGCCTTTCCTAGTTGATCATTGCACGTTCTTGCTGTTACTGTGTACTTGTTTCACTCAGCATCATTTCGTGTAAATCTTTCCAGTCCTTTCTAAAATCAGCTTGTTCATCATTTTATACAATAATAATATTCCATTACTTTCATGTACCACAGCTTGTTCAGCCATTCCCCACTGATGGGTATCCGCTCCTTTTCCAATTCTTTGCTACCACAAAAAGAGCTGCTACAAGTAGTTTTGGACACGTGGGATATTTTTGCTCCCTTGGGATTTCCTTGGGATACAGACCCAGTAATGGCCCGACTGGGTCAAAGGGGATGCTCGGTTTTATGGCCCTTTGGGCAAAGTTCCAGATTGCTCTCCAGAATGGTTGGATCGTTTTACAACTCCAGGGAGAAATCTCTAGAGAAAGAAAGAATATTGACATCCTGAAATTCTAGAGTTGTAAGGTCTTACTGAAATGGATTTGATACATTTGTGCTTCATTGCCTTTGAAATTTATTCTTTCTCTTCCTTCCCTTCCTCCTTCCCTCCCTCTTTCCCTTCCTCTCCTCTCTCTTTCTCTCCCCTCCCTCTCTCTCCTCTCCATATCTCTGTCTCTGTCTGTCTGTCTCTGATTCTATGTGTCTTTATGAAAGAGATTTTTGGAAGAAATGTTTCATAAGTACTGTTAGTGCTTTGTCATTTGAGTAAATGTCTTTTCTAAGAGCTCCTTAAGTTTTCTGGCTGTTTATTAATGAAAAGCACACTAGTGAGGGTTCATGAGCTGCAGTTCTGGGATTAGTTAGCCAGAAGGTTGCCCTTGAAACCTGAGGCACAGTTGCCCTTCTGGAGATCCAACCTGCCAATGTGAACTGGAGTAGTGAGCCCGGAGAGGGTGATTCATGTGTGTGTCCCGGGAGCCTCTTGTGAAAAAGGGGAAAGACAGTGAAAACCTTCCTGGGAAAATAGCTGCTATCTGCCTAGGGGGATCATCCCGAGGGAGGGAGTGGCAGGGCTTGGTCTAGAACCAAGACCCCCTGGAAAAGGAGACCCGGGGGTGCCCTGACTGGCCACCATGTCAGCCCAGAAACAACTGGGAAGGGATCATCATGTACCGGGGCTAGTCTGTGTGTGTTCTTGTGACTGTGTGAGTATGGCCTCTGGGTGTGTGTAAGTGTGACACACACGGGTACAAGACTGTGGGATTGTGTGCCTGTGAGTATGTTTGTGGGATTGTGTGTGTGTGTTTGTGTACCTGTGTGTATGATTGTGGAACTGTGTGCACCTGTATATATGATTGTGGGACTCTGTGTGTATGTTTGTGTAGCTATATATGTTTGTGGGACTGCATGTGTGTTTGTAAGACTGTGTGTATGTTTGTGGGACTGTGTGTGTGTTTGTGGGACTGTGTGCACCTGTATATATGATTGTGGAACTGTGTGTGTGTGTGTGTGTTTGTGTATATGTTTGTGGGACTGTGTGTGTGTTTGTGGGACTGTGTGCACCTGTAC
>JAJPUD010002417.1:40047-51459 GCA_023553655.1 Myrmecobius fasciatus | reverse complement strand
TGTGTGTGTGTGTGTGTGTGTGTGTGTGTGTGTGTGTGTGTGTGTGTTGGGTCCTAGACAGGAAGTCCTAGACAAAGCAAGGAGCAGACATTGAGGGGCTGAGCAGAAAGAATACTAGTTTGGGAGAACTCGTATCCAATTAGCAAAGAAACAGATTTTGACTTGATTTATGGGTACTCCTTCCTATAATAGTGAAATGGACAGCCTCTCCTCTTAGTGAGCTGGGTCCTGCTTGAACTTCACTCAGCAAAGGATCCATTGGCCAGTAGAGTATAGAAGGATTCTTCTGAGATATCAGGCAGACTCGATGGCCTCTAAAGTCTCTTCCCATTCAGAGAAGCTAAACCCAATGTTAGAGAATCAGAAAATGAGATTTAGAAAACGCCAGACACGCCTGCTCCCAACTCATACTGGAAAAGATTCCATCTTCAATGCACCAAACAAGTCAACAGAGACCTCAGCTCTGTCATCTACCAGCTTTGCCATTGTCAACCCTCCCTTCTCTCTCTGTGACTTAGTTCTTATTTCTGTAAAATGAAGAGGATAAAATAACTGGGTCAAAAGTCCTTAGATTGTGTCCCATGTTCTGGGTTCTCCTTTGTTGAAGATAAATATTGATGTGAAGCCCAACAGTCTATCACACAGGGAGTAATCAGAGAATGGATCTGCATGTTCCAACTGGGAGAACAATCCATTAAACATCACCATGCCATGAACCAGGCTCCCCAACATTTTCTTCATGGGTTAGCAGCACGGCAGAAGTCCCAGAGCTTGGCTTCCTCAAGCATTGTCTTTGAGGATTCAGGGATCCCTCCACCCTCTGAAGACACATCAGAAGAAGATGTTGGGATAAGATGGCTGTTGAATATGGAAAAAAATTGGAAATGAGGATGATCCAGAGGGCAGAGGAGATGTTCATGGTACATGTGAGCTTGTTGCCCCTTGTTACCCACACAAGTAATCACAGATGAAAAAGCCAAATGAATAATATCAAATAAATGGGTTTAAATGATGGGCTTGACACAATGGAGCAAAATCAGATGACTGGTGGACAGGCCATGAGCTCCACAACTATCCTGTCAATGTCAAAAGAAATAGAAGGCTTCCAGTACATTGGATGGACCCTTGATGATGAACTCATGGGAGTCCCACCAAATGAGCTAACCTAGGAGGATGATCCATATTAATGAAGAAAATTCTCAAACTTATGAGGTCACAAATGTGGCAGAATAGTTGAATATTTCAGAATAAACTCATATTCCTGTAGTGCTTTGGGATTTACAAGGTGCAATTTTTGTTGTTATCCCCCCCCCTTTTTTTTAGTGAAGGGAGGAAGTGATTCTTGGAGAAGGGAAGTGACTCCCGAGGTCCCTTGGCTAGTAAGTGTGAAATGAGAGTTTAGATGTGAAGTGCTTTGGAAATATTAAATCACTGAATAGACGCCATTGCCACTCTTACAATTACCATCCCTGCAGTTATCACGGCGATAAAGCCCAGGTTCCCTTTCTATACCCATAGTGTCAACCTCTGACAAAACTGAGATCACTAAAGCACACAAAATTATTCCTGTGGACTACTTACAGACTTGGCTTTAAAGCATAATTCTACCCAAGGTTGCCTGGATTTTTATTTATTTTGCTCCATTTTCTCTAATAATGGTTTAACTTTGTTGGATGGCACTGGGGAATATGGTGGGCAGGGTTTGATTTCTTTTTTTTATCAAGACATAGACAGGTCCCATGAACTGCTCCAGCTTCTCTCCCAAGTCTGGTTCTCTGCTCCTTGGAGCTGCCACCTTCCCTACAGAATCATCGTCAGTTTTCAAGTATTTTTGACTGGGTCCTGGTACAGGGACACTGGTACCCTTATTTAGAAAGGGGAGGTGTCATTTGCTATTTTGGCCACAAGGGGGCAATGATGAGGTCACTTCTAGAGGCTCTTTCTAACAGCATCCTTCACTCCTTCCTTCCCCCCACCCCAGCCCATCACAGACTCCCCCAGATCCCAGGAGGACAAGCAACCCGATGACCTTTGTCCAAGGGGGAGGAGGACGGATTCTCCATGCCCTTTGTCTACACTTAACTAGTAAGGTAGGTCTGCTGAGCAATAAGTCTGGGAAGGTGGATCTCCTTGGACAGGGACCCAGATGAGGAGGGGGGGGAGGTATCCTGGAGCTGAGTTTTGGGGGAGAAAGCTGGAGCCTTCCCCTAAGCAGCAGCCCAGCTATTCTGCTCTGAGGGGTCTAGACTTGAGTCAGAAAAGGCTCTTCTTCCTATCACCTTTATGATGTTGGTCAGGAACTTTCCTCAATTTCCCAATTTGTAAAATGAGTCTGAAATTCATTTCAGCTCAAATCCATAAGATCTCCCAAGTCCAGGACAGTGTGACTGAGCTGGAGAACTTTTTTTAAGCTTTTATTGATATCTTTAGTTTTTTTCGTTCCCTTTGTTTCCTGCACAATAAGCCATTTCTTGCAATGAAGAATAAAAAAAAAAAAGAGGAGAAAATTATAATTAAACAAAACTAACTTACCCATCAACCAAACCTGCGAGTTCACACAATGTTCCCCATCCATAGCCTCCCACTTCTGAAAAGAAGGAAGGGAAGGGAATCTTCTCATCTCTTCTTTAGGAAAAATCTTCTGATCAAGAGGATTTATGAAGGAGATAGAGTTTGCCCTCCAGAAAACTGGACAGCTCCCCTTTCTGGACCCTCTCTTCTTGCATGTCACCTATAAATTTCAAAGACCCAGAACCCTATAGCTCTCTCTCCCCTTCTCAAAAGTCCTTTAATTAAGAAACAAAGGACTTGGGTTCCAATCTCAGCTCTTTTATTTAGTACTTAATTTCTCTGGCCTCGGTTTCCCCTTCTTTAAAATGGTGAATTTGGTCTAGAATCTGTTCTGTAAAGTCCCTAAAGCTCAGTCTGAGAGAGAATAGAAAAGCTGAGAGAGCCTTCAGAGATCATCTAGGACTAGTGATTCCATTTTACAAATGGAGAAAGTGAGACCCAGAGAGAGGAGTGATTATCCAAATTCACGCACATGGTGAGCAGAATTGGGTTTATAGGATGATAAGCTTGGAGCACTTATTAAGCACTGAGACTTTACTGAAGTTAGCTTGGGAAGGGCTTTAAATGCCTGTTGTTGTTCAATTGTTTCAGCCATGACCCCATTTGGGATTTTCTTGGCAAGGGTACTGGAATGGTTTGCCATTTCCTTCGGCAGTTCATTTTCCAGATGAGGAAACAAACATGGTTAAGTGACTTGTCCAGCCAGTAAGTATCTGAGGCCAGATTTAAAGTCAGGATGAGGCTTTCTGACTTCAGACCCAGCACTCTATCCATTGTACCACTTAGCACTCAATGCTAGATTTATAAATGCCAGACCAAAGCATTTACATTTCGTCTTAAAGGTAATAGGGAGCCACTGAAGCTTCTTGAGGAGAGGAGTGGCAGGGTTAGACCTAACCAGTAGGAAAATCACTTTGGCATCTAGCTAGTGAAAGATAGAATGAGAGAGACCTGATCCAGAGGGACTAGTTACGAGGTTATCGAAATTATCCGAATGAAAAGGTGAGCTATGGTGGCTGCACGAGTGGAGAAGGGGGAACAGATTTCAGAGATGTGAAGGTAGAAAGGCAAAATTGGGCAACTGATCAGATGGCTCCATAGGGTGAGTGATGGAGAGACATGAAGGAGGACACCAAGGTTGTGAACCCAGACAATTTGGAGGATGTTGGAGTCGGAAACAGGGAAGTTTGAAAGAGGGTCTGGGAGAAGGTTGACTTTGAATTATTCAGAGACATTCAGTGTGGAAAGTCCGGTAGGCAGCTGGACCAGAGCTCAGGTGAGATGTTGGGGCTGGATATATAGACCTGAGGTTATAAGATCGCCAAGCCAGAGAGGGTAGGAGAGAAGCAGAGCTTTGGGCACCTCTAGAGTTTGACACTGTGCCCCAGGATCCCTGGAAGAGAGAGCCTGCTTACCTCAAATCAAGAGCTTCCTCTTACAGATGGAAATTGAGCTGATGGGATGGAAAGATGGGAAAGGTAGGTCACTAAGGGCTGTGAAGGAAAGGAGTTCCTCAACTCCAGCCTGCTATGTTCTCACATCTTCCCCGGTTCTGACATCCCACGTTCTGCATTTTCTGGTCCCTCCCAGCTCTTGTATTTTATGTTCCATGTCTGATCGAACCCAGGAAGCTCACGTTAATTTACCAGAGGCAATCTCCTTCCATTCTCTGTTGAGATTTCTGCTTCCAAGTACCTTCCCTACTTGGTCCTCTCCCGGCTAGCCATCTTTCCCCAAAGTCATGTCCTAGAGGATTTCCATCCTTCCTCCTCCAGTCTCCAGGCTAACCTTCCTGGCTGCAAAACGCTCCACGCCGCCCCACCGCCTCCCACCAGAGTACAAGGATCCAGGTCACCGTGGCAGGGCGTCCTATAGAGGGAAAGTTGGGAGTCGGGAGAAGATCTGCGATATCTCTTTGCAGAATTCGAACCCACGTCTGACACTAACTCATCCCTTTCCCTCTCTGATATTCAGTTTTCTCCCCTGTCACCCGAATGGCTCGAAGAGGGTGATGTGAGATCCTATCATCTAGAAGACTCTATTATAAGCTCTATTAAGCTCCTTTCAGTTCTTTCAAAAAATAATGGATGAGGGGCAGCTAGGTGGTGCAGTGGTTAGAGCACCAGCCCTGAAGTCAGGAGGACCTGAGTTCAAATCTGGTCTCAGACACTTCCTAGCTGTGTGACCCTGGGCAAGTCACTTAACCCCAACTGCCTCAGCAAAAAGCAAAAATAATAATAATAATAATAATAATGGATGAGCTGGGGTTGGGGGATGATGGGATAGGATGAGATGGGCTTTGAAGAAGGGAAGGAAGGAGGCAGAATGGGGATAAAAAAAAACTGACACCAGAAGAAAAACAAGTTCAAAGTCCAGACACAAGAGGGACATTTAGGAAAGCAATATTGAGAAAATTCTGAAACTGGAAAGAGCTCAGGAAAAGGAGACAACGGAAATATCTGCAAAGATGGCTGCAGTCAATGCTTCACGCCCTTCCAGCGGCGATCCCACCACGAGGCGCATACCCCACGATGGCCCAAACGGACAAAATATTCCTGACAGCGCTTATTATAACCAAGAAGTGGAAGGAACATGGGAACCCACAGAGCAGGGAACGGCTGAGCGAATGGGGCATTCACCAGAATGGCAGGCTGCTGGAAGCAAGAAAGGATGAGTATGAAGGATTCTGGGATCCGCTGGGAGATTTGGGTAAGCTGCCTTCAGGGGTCCAAGTCCAGAGGGACTTGGATTTCTCCAGAGAGGACTTCCCTCAACAGGAGATTCAAGCTTGCTTTCTTTCTGGGTCTGTCTCCATCATGTTTTTTCAGTCGCTTTTCACTTCTGTGCCAGTCTTCATGTGGGCAAGACCCCATTTGGGGTTTTCTTGGCAGAGATGCTGGAGTGGTTTGCTGGTCCATTTTATAGATGAGGAAACTGAGGGAAATCAAGGGGAGTGACTTGCCCAGGATCATGCGGCTAGTAAGTATCTGAGGCCAGATTTGAAACCAGGTCTTCCTGACTGACGGCAAAGAAATCTGTGAAAATAAAACCGAGGACCGTCTCAGATCCGGGGTCTCACTAAAATGCGGGTAACAGGATTCTCTTTGTGGGGTGTCAAGTATAAACAGCTATTTATTTTCCTTAGCACAAAACCCACATGAGATTCAAAAGACTTACGGACTGTATGAACACGTAGCCAATTTTTTAAGTCTTCATTAGCCCATTTCCTTTATTCTGCTCCCCAGGAAGGGGAAAGCCTCATGTGGAACTGCTGACTGGATAGTCATCTCAGCAGAGCTGGCCAGTACCTCCCATGAGGTCCAGATCAGGGCGAATGCCCCTGCAGGTGGACATCCTCCCGGGCTCTGCTCCAGGAGGATGGCAGCGGGGAGAAGTCAGCCAAGGACAGAGGTGTGTGTAGACAAGCACTGAGGCTGTTGTCCCTGGCCATCGGGGGAGAGAAATCGCCTTCCTCTTCCCTGGTTGAAAGTCCAAGGGCGAGAAAGCCAAGAGAAGAGTCTTGAAGACCCCAGAAAGCCCCCCAAAGGCTCAAAAATGGGGTGTGCTCTGTTTCCATGGAGACCACAATTGGACCACTCCTCCTGACTCGGTTGCCAAATATAGTGGGTGTCAGAAGACTCATCAGGGGATGCTGTGCCAGCCCACCCAAGCGTCTGACCATCTGCGAGGGGCTAGTTCCGTGCCTTCCATGAAAGGCACCCCGGGCCAGCACTGCTTTGCAAAGGGCAGGCCCACCCTACTCCTCCTCCCTGCAAGCTCTCCTCTATACCAGGCATTCCCTGCTCCAGATTGTAAGCTTCTGAGGGCAGGGCTGCCCTCTTCCATTGGTACCCCAGTGCCTAGGACAGTGCTTGACATAGTCATTTCAACCACTTCAGGCTCCAGAGATCCGGGGTCAAGGGTCAGTGCTGAAATTCTGGCTCTGTTCTTTACAGTTTTTGAGACCTTGGGAGGTGAGACACCCCCATCTCGGCCCAGGAGCCCCCTTGCATCGGTCTTTGCTTAACCCAGTGAGGGGGCACTGTAAACTCTATTTTACAAGTGGGGAAACTGAGGCTCCGAGTTAGTTGGCAGTCACAGAACTGCAAAGCCCTGTTACCTGTGCCCAAGGGAGGGAGGCGAGGAGGCTTGAGTCCGCTCCTTCAGCATGGATGACTTGGGGAGCTCTGGGACCTTGTCCCCTTTCTCCCTCCCTTGCATCTTGGGCTGTCCCCCTCCCAGCTCCCCTTCTGGAAGGGGAGGGAACTGGGCCTCTGAGAGCTCTTCCAGTCCTGAGTCCTCCTGCCAGCATGGGACCAGAAGCAGGGGGGGGAACTCTGGGGCCTCAGACCCCCCCTCCCCCGGCCCGGGGGCTGCCACTTCTTCCCATCCGCTGTGCCCCCTCCCACCGCACTGAACCCTGGGCGGGCCCTGGGATGGGGGCCTGGGGCGGGAAGGGGGGGGCCGCTCCCCGTCCTCCCACCAGCCCTCGGGCCCAGCTGCCCCCTGGGACGCTGGCAAGGCTGCGCTCATCCCCCGGGCCCGGGCGCTGGAGACCCTCTGCTGAGGCTGCACTTTGGGCTCTGCTGGGCCCCAGGTCCGGCCGCCCCTTCTTTCCTGTTTGTGTTAATCCCTCTAAACAAAGTCAAACATTAGCCCAGGGAGCAGATTAAGCCTTATATAAACCCTCATGGGGGGCGGACAAACAGTTTGTTCCCGAAAGAGGTAGAGGAGGGAGCGAGCGGCCGCATTTGCCCAGCCGCGGAAGCCCGGAAAGGCACCGGGGGCCTCCCGGCAATCTCAGGGCTGCCCCAGGTGAGCAGACACGCGCACCCCTTCCTGTCTGGCCCCGCCCCGCCCCCCGGGGGGCCCCCTGAGAGGCCGGCTTTCTGCCCCTCCTTAGCACTCGGCAGGGACCCGCTGGATTCTAGGATAGCAGATTTAGAGCCCGAAAAGAGCTCTGGGACCACCCTCCCATTTCACAGAAGGGGAAACTGAGGCAAGGAAGGTGGAGCTCTCGGCTGCTCCTGGAGAGGCTCGGCTCGCGCCCCCTTCCTCCTCCCAGCCCTGCCCTGCACCAGCCGGCCCTCCCGGCTGCCCCATCATCCCTGTCCCTGCCTCCCAGGGAGGGGCCGGGCAGCACCCCTGAGCCATTTCTTGGGTCAAACCCCCAGGTTGGCTCGGGCGGCCTCTCAGGACCTGCCTCCCCCCCCCCCAGCGTCCTCCGCGGCCGGGCCCCGCTGCCATGAGCTTCTCGGAGATCCTGGAGCGGGTGGGCAGCCTGGGGCCCTTCCAGATCCTGCACGTCCTCCTGCTGTCCATCCCCGTGCTCTTCATGGCTAGCCACAACCTGCTCCAGATCTTCACGGCGGCCACGCCGGCCCACCACTGCCTGCCGGCCCCCAACGCCTCCTCCCTGGCCTCGGCCCTGCCTCTGGGGCCCAGCGGGGCCCCCGATCGCTGCCGGAGGTTCACCCATCCTCCGGCCGACGGGCCCCTGGGCCCGTGGAACGCTACCCTCCCCAACGGCACCTGGGGCCACACGGAGCCCTGCCTGGACGGCTGGGTCTACGACAGGAGTCTCTTCACCTCCACCATCGTGACAGAGGTAAGAAGGGCCCAGCTGCGGCCCCCCCCCTTTCCGGGGACCTCTGAAAACCCAGCTGTCCCGTCCCCCAGCCTCCCCTACGGCAGCAAGAACTTATGGAGCTCCTCCTTCCACCCTCACAGCCAGCCTGGGAAGCAGGTGCCCATGTTTAGCCCATTTTACAGATAAGAAAACTTGAGTCTCAGACTCTTGAACCGGGAAGCGACTGAGAGGGGATTCGAACCCGGGTCTTCCTGACACCATTATTACTCCCAGTTCCCCTGGGAGGGAAAGGAATCTATTAAAGGACTTTGCTTACAACCCAGTGAGAGGGGCACCTTTTACAGGTAGGGAAACTGAGGCTCCAAGATAGGTTAGTGGGCAATCGAAGTCACAGAACTGAAAGTCATTTTTCCAATCGGGATCATGAAAGCACTAACTTTCCTCTCAATTCAGACAAGCCTGAGTCTAAATTGACAAGACTTGAATGGGGGTCCTCGCCCTCCCCCCTCCGGGCCCTTTCCCCTGCACATCCCAAGCTGGCCCTGGGCTCTCTGGGGAATGAAGGATTCCACTCAATCCGGTCATCCCAGTGTGGGCCTTTCCAGCTCGAGATTTCTTTCCTCTTCCCTCTCTGTCCGCTGGCCCAGCTCTCCGTTCTCTGCTTCTTCTGGCCGTCACCCCCCTAATCTGATCAGGTGATTTGGAGCGGGAAGCGTCCTTAGAGTCCAGCGCTCTCCCGTAGAGTGGTCGGTCAAAGCCTGCCTGTCACTGGACCCACGGGGCCGGGATTCAAATCTCGCCTCTCTCATAAGCGGGTAACTTTCATAAGCAAGGTCCCTTCCATTCTCTGGGCCTCAGTTTCCCCCTCTGTAAAATGGGAGGGTTGCACTGGCTGATCTCGGAAGTTTTTTCTGGTTCAAGGTCTGTGAACTCCAGGCAGTCTGGGGGCTCTCCAAGCCCCTCCGATAAGATCGGGCTGAAACAAGGTTGCCCACTGTCCCCATTGCTATTGGAAATTGGGTCCGAAACGTTAGCAGTAAGGGAGGAATTAGAGCAGGAAAGGAGGAGACTCCCGGGCCCTCCTGGGCCGGCCCCTGAGGCAGGCAGCCCATCAGTGATCTCCAAAAAAAAGGCCTCAACAGCCGTCCCTGGCCCCGCTTGGCCCCCAAATTCTCCTCTGTCCCTGTAGGGCCCCGGTCCCACTGAGGCAAGCCCCTGCCCCTCTCAAGACCACGCTTTCCCCTCTGGGTAAAGGCCCACTACATGACCACCAGGTTCCCTTCCAGTCCTAAGGAAGGCCGCCTCTCCACCCTGTCCTGCTCTGTCCCGGGTCCTGGCCTCCCAGGCCTCCCCTCTGGCCCCAGGGAGCTGAGCCTCCCTCCCCTCTCCTCCGCTGGCCTCCGCCCTGCCTGTGACTCTGATCTCCAAGCTCCCCTGGCCTAGATAGGGCCAAAGCCCCTTCCCCCTCCGGTCAGCTGATAGACTCTTAGAATTTTTCAGCAAGAATTCAGGAAAAAAACATAAGGAAAAGCCCCAGGCTTACAAAGGACAAGGCTGGAGCTCACAGCTTTCAGAGCTGGCAGAGCCCCAGGGGTCACTGAGTCCAGGCCTTGGGACCCCGGGGCCTTGATGCCCACTCCCCAAAGCTGCTGCCTCTCCCACCAAGGCCCATCTGCCCCCTCTGCCAAAACTTGCCTTGGGGGGCATAGGATCTGGGCTGAAGCATATAGGAATCCCCTCAATTTATAAAAGGGGAAACTGAGGCCCAAGGAGGGGAACAGAGACAAAATTCAGACTGGGGTCTCCTCACACCAGAACCCTTGAGATACTGACCTTGGAGGTCAGGGGTGATCGGAGCTGTGTCCCTTCTCTGCTTCTCCTTGGGGGACATGCCCATCATGGAGCCTGGGAACTCCTCCCCTCCCAGGGCTGGTGTGGGGGAGGGGGGCATCCAGATCTCTTCTGAATCAATGTAGGGAGCATCCCAGTGAAGGAACTCCAGGGAGCACTGTGACCTCCTCCCCTCCCCCCCGGCAGCTATTAGTTTTAGAGAACAGCCTGGCTCCTGAGGAGGTCAGAATCTTGCCCAGATTTATCCCCTCAGCATGTCATTAAAATGCCAACTCCAGAGTAGAGGTCGTTTTATTCTTTGGCACCTACCATGAGGCCTGGTACACAGAAGGTGCTTACTAAATGCTTGTTGGTTGATCGACTGATCCCAACCAAAAAGCAAAGGCTACTGTGTAATAGAATATAAACTGGATGTGGGTTGGAATCATTTTTGCGGATCCCAGCATAGAGCCTGGCACATAGTAGGTGCAGAAGAAATGCTTCCTTCCCCACCAGTGAGCAACTCTTGAAAAGTCACATGATTAAGCTCTATCACTGAGGTGCTGTGTGACCCTCGCCAAATCCCTTCCCCTCTCAGAGCCTCCCCCCCCCCCATTTATACAATGGTAGCTTGGAGATTCATTCCATACCAAACATTCTGCCACTGCCTGTCCCTGGGAGCCCTGAGGAGGGAGAGGGCAATGAGGGCTTCCCTCAGAAAATGGGACCCGAAAAGGACCCTGGAGTCTGCAGATACAAGGACCAGATCAGTGTCCCAGTGTGGTCTGCCCATGGCTCAGGTCTAGTGAGGTAGCTCCTCTCCTCAAGAACTTCAGTGGCTCCCTATGACTCCCAGGACAAAATGCCAACTGTCTGGGCTTTTAAAGTCCTTCCTAATCAAGTTATCCAGGCTTATTGCCCATAATGCCCCCCTCCCCACTTCCTATATTGCACATGATGCTCCCCTCCCCATGCCCTATATTATATGACACCCCTTCCCCACTCCCCATATTGTATATGACACCCCCTTTCCACTCTCTATATTGCATATGGCCCCCCTCCCCCTCCCCTACATTGCCCACGACACCCTCCTTCCCACTCCCCGCATATTCTGTCAGCCTGGCTCCTCGCAGGTTCTATTACTCAACATTCAATGCCTCACATCCCATCTCAGCACCTGCGGACTGCTGTTCTCCCTGCCTGAAATGCCCTCCCTGCCTCCTCCGAACTTTAGCGTTCTTGGCTTTTTGAAGCTTCTCAGCTGGGGCAGCCCTTTCCCCGGGCAATCCTTTCTGCAGGCAGCCCTTTCTGTGGGCAGCCCTTTCCCCGGGCAGCCCTTTCCCCGTGCAGCCCTTTCCCCGGGCAGCCCTTTCTCCGGGCAGCCCTTTCTCCGGGCAGCACTTTCTGTGGGCAGCCCTTTC
>JAJPUD010002417.1:0-27868 GCA_023553655.1 Myrmecobius fasciatus | reverse complement strand
TGTCTGTCTGTCTATCTGCCTTTCTATTTGTCTGTCTGTCTGTCTATCCTTCAGCCAAAGAGGAATGGGCCTGGGCAACCTCTGTACCCGCGTGGGCAGCATGATAGCCCCCCTGGTGAAGATCACGGGTGAAGTGATGCCTTTCATCCCAGCCCTCATCTACGGGGTCATCCCCATTCTGGGGGGCACCGCTGCCTTCTTCTTGCCAGAGACCCTCAACACGGCCCTTCCAGAGACAATAGAAGATCTGCAAAGACGGTCAGCCCATGTTCCACCCCCTCCGGCCCCCTGACACCCAGAGGGATCCCTACTCAGTGCCCCCTGTCTCGGATGGGGGGGGAGACTAAGGACCCAAGGTTTGGCAGGAGAAGCTGAGGGAGGCTAGCGGCTGATTCATGGGCTCTGCCTCTAGTTGAGGCTTCAGAGCTGGTCTGGGGAGCAGGGGCGGTTTCCTCCACCAAAGGGAGACTCGGGAGCCATATCCAGTCAGGGCATACTGGCACTCCTGTCCCTGAGAAAGAATCACCACCGTCCTGTCCCCCCTCAAGGGCCACAGAACCAGTCTCTCCGAGCATCTGACTCTTGCAGAAGCACTGATGGCTTTGGGAATGGGGGTTGGGATGGGGGTGAGGGTGGGAACAGAAATGACGTGGCGGGTTCAGCCCAGGGCCTGTATGCCCCTTAATGAGGGAAGCCTTAGGGAGAGACTGTGAGAGGTGCTCTGAGCTTATGCTTTCTACCCTTCCCCCACATTCTCAGGAAAAAGTCGGAGGAAGAGACAGAGGTTCAGAATGTCCCTCTGCAATCCTGTGAATCTGAAAAGGGAACCAGCTGAGAGAAGGATGATTGCCAATCACCTGATGAGAGGCCCCCTTTCTCCTGTCCTCACCAAGGACTATTCTCGACCCCCTGGACCCCAGCCATGACCCTGGCTTCTTAAGGAGATGGAGCTTCTCTCCCCCCAGCATGGGCTCGGGCTGACCTCTGCCACTGCTCCATCCCATCCTCCCCCTCGGCCCTTTGGACAGAGCCATTCTGGGGCTCCGAGTGCCCAGGACTCCGCCAGGGGCTGGACAAAGGGAGGCAGGAGTTCTCTGCCTCACATGGGAATCTCTCAGATCCTCTGTCTCTCTCCCCATGTACAAGCCTCCTCCCCTCGGCCCCACTCACAAGATGGGGGGAGGGGGGCTCAGAGAGGGACCCTGGCGTCGCCTACAGGAGTGAACCTGGAGGCCAAGGACCTCGGCTAAATCTTGCATTGGCCATGGGACAAATCAGATCTCAGTTTCCTCATCTATCAAATGAAGAAGCTAGAATAGATGAACTCTCTAGTCCCTTCTAGCTCTAAATCTGTGACCCTGTGTGACCCCCCCCCAATATTTGGATGAGGAGAAGGTCAAGGGTGACAAAGTGAGCATCCTCAACTAAACCGAGATTCGAATCCAAGTCCTCTGTCTCTAAATCCCTGCACAGCTCCCTGTGTCTAGTCTGCCAACATGCCCAGGCCTCCCAATTTCTTGGTTCCCCCAACTCCAAACCCTCTAGTACTCTCCCTTGAGCCTTTGGTCTGGCTGGTCTTTCGGGAGCCCGGCTCAGACAGCAATTCTCCCAGGCCTCTGCCTTCCCAGTGCCCCAGCACCGGTGCCCCCCAGACCCTTGGCAGCAGCACCAAGGCCCTGCTAGTCCTTTCCCTGGGGTCCTGCCTTCCTCCCCAAGAGCATTAAAGGTTTAATAATGACAGGGACCTGGGGGTGGGGGTCTACCATATGAATATGCTAGAAGGAGTGTGTCTGTGTCTATATCTGTGTCTGTGTCTGTGTCTGTGTGTGAGAAAGACAGAAACAGAAAGAGGCAGAGAGAGACAGAATAAGAGACAGAAAGAAAGAGAGACACACAGAGACACAGAGATAGAGACAGAGACAGAGAGAGACACAGAGAAACAGAGAAAGAGAGAGACAGAGACAGAGGGAGGGACCTAGAGTAGCCCCCAGGCAGGCAAGCTGCTCCCTGGTTCATTCTCCACCAAAGAAGGACCCAAAGACTAGGGAGTTCCTCAGGCGCCCACAGGGAATAGGGGATCCTTTGCAAAGTCCAGGCCCTCTGGGTCAGCGGTTCCAGGTTCTTATAAAGTGTGTCGGGGCCGGCAGCCGCGGCCTGAGCGCACACGGACACAATTTCAGCGTTCTTCTCAAATAAAAATCCCGCCACATTTCACATGAATCGTATCGTTGCAAAAGAATTCGAAGCAAAGACTGCCAGAGCCAGAATCCTGGGATCCCAGTCTAGAACCCGATGGAACCTCAGTGGCCACCTAAGTCAGCGCTCTCTTTTTGCAGGTGAGGAAACTGAGAAAAGGTGAGCGATTTACCCAATATCACTTAGACCGTGAGCGCCTGGCTTCTTGGATGGCAGAACCAATGGAGTGTTCCCCATCTGCCCTGTGCCAGGGACCCAGTGCTGGGGGCCATTGATACCCCTGACTCACCCTGGGTGTGAATTCTAATGAGGTAGACAGCAAGAATAAACCTAAGCCAACATGGGGTGGGGGTGTCATGGTGCAGAGCGCCGGGTCTGGAGTCAGGAAGAGTCATCTTTGTGAGTTCAACTCTGGGCTCAGACACTTAGCTGTGTGACCCTGAGCAAGCCGCTTGACTTGTTTGCCTCAGTTTCCTCATCTGTAAAATAACCTGGAAAAGGAACCCACTCTTGTATCTTTGCCAAGAGAATCCCAAATAGGATCCCAAAACATTGCACACGACTGAAACAGCTGAACACCAACGGCGTGGAATGAGTATAAAGAAACACCAAGATCAGACACAGGACCCCAGAATTTTAAGCATTGGGAGAGACATTGGGGACATCTAGTTCAGCTTCTCTCTGGAAGGACTCCCCACTCTGCCATAGCCAACACGGGATCATCCAGCCCCCGCTCGAAGACTGCCAAGAACGGGGCACCCACCACCCCACCAAGCCACCCATTGAAGACATCTCTCATCATTAAAAGGTTGTTCCTGACATCAAGCCTAAATGGGCCATGTCATAACCTCCACCCAATGTTCCTGGTTCTGCCCTCTGGAGCCAAACAGAGCAAGTCTTCCATATGAAAGCCCTTTGGATACTTGAACCCGACTCTCATGCTCCTCCCTTAATCTTCTCTTGTCCAGACTAAAGATCCCCAGCTTCTTCAAGTGACATGGAGCCACAGTCCTTCACTCCCCTAGTCTCCCTCCTCTGAACCCTCCCACAGATACTCAGTACCCTCAGATTGGAGTATTTTGGCAGGTGAAAGATGGATGACTGAGGAAGCAAAGGTTCCCAGCTTGGGAGAATAACGATTTTTTAAGCAATATGTTCCAAAGGCATAAATTGAGTCCAGGCCCCTTCCTCATTTTAGGGATGGAACTCAAATATAGAGGAGGCAAACTTTTATACACTGAAAACACTGAAACAAATAAGACCAATTGATTAAAGAAAAAAAACAATTATGGAGGGTACAACTTTTGGCAATCTAATTTCAAATTAGAGGAAGATTGGGGATTTTCCAAGCTGGGAAAGGGAGAGTGAAGAAGTACAGTTCCCTGAATCAGAAAAAGCATGGCCCACTCCCCCTAAGTATCTGTAAATGCTTAAAAGAATATGAGAACAGTAACTGATCCATATGGGGCCAGTTTCCAGAGAAGACGTATGGGTTGCTTGAACTGCATAATTAATTGTGAGCAAATCATTTGCAATATTCTTTGGATCTGACTAGGTTTCTGAAGGTCCCTAAGGTGATCTGAAGGTAGAGGTGATCCAACTTCCCAGACATACAGGGCTCAATGCAAGAGATTTCTAATGATTCCCATCATTAAAGAAAGTTTTCTCACAAGACAGAATTGGACTAGACCCATAACTAAATGGAAAATGAACTGGGCTAGATCCAGAATGGCATCAGAAGATGGAGTCTGTGCGATTCACTCAATAAATACTCGCTGTCCAAATCCCCTCAATTCCCTTGATTTTTCCCTTTTAATTCATGGGGAAGTGGGCAGTCCACTCTTCCCATGGATCACTTATCTATAAGCCAAACCTATAAGTTTTTTCATATCATAATCAGAATTCTATAAGTAAGATTACAGACCAAAATACTTAGCGGGCTCACAAAGGCCTAATTTGGAGAAGGGAAATTTACATATCACCAAGGTGACCAGGGAAAACTTAAACATAAATATAAACACCATGAAAGAAAAGGCCAAAGCAATGCAATCATGATCATCAATATTAACTAACATTAAGTCTCCTTGTATCCTAGTAACCCCCTCCCAATGTTCATTTAATCAGCACATTGTGAGTCCCAGACATCCTCTGTAGTCATCTGGCTCCTGGAGATCTTCTTTTGTATTTTCTAGAACAGACCTCATTCTCTCTTCCCCATCCCCCCCCACTTAATAGTATTTTATTTTTCCAATTACATATAAAGATAGTTTTCAACATTCATTTCTGCGAGATTTTGAATTCCAATTTTTGTTCTCCCTCCCTCTTTTACCTCCCCCAAGTATGGCAAGCAATCTGATATAGATGTATAATTATGTTAGTCATATTTCTACATTAGTCATGTTGTGTTAGAAAAAAATCAGAACAAAAGGGGAAAACCATGAGAAAGAAAAAAACTAAAAGGTGAAAAGAGCATGCTTTGATCCCCATTCAGTCTCCATAATTCTTTCTCTGGATGCAAGTGGAATTTTCCATCACGTGTCTTGGAATTGTCTTGGATCACAACATTGTCTAGAAGAGCCAAGTCTGTCACAGTTGATCATCCCATAATCTTGTTGTTACTGTGTACAGTGTTCTTCTGGTTCTGCTCACTTGACTCAGTGTAAGGCTTTCCAGGATTTTCTGAAATTCACCTGCTCATTATTTCTTAGAGAACAAGAATAGTCCATTACATTGATATACCATAACTTACTCGGCCATTCTCCAATTGATGGGCATCCATTCAATCTCCAATTGCTACCACAAAAAGAGCCGCTACAAACATTGCTGATCTCTTTGACATATAGATCCAGTAGTTAGACTGCTGGATCAAAGGGTATGCACAGAGCATCTCTGAAGGGAGTTCTGTTTCTCTGGTTCCAAATCGCTTGTAGAGATTCTTAGATAAGTCTGATAAAAATCTGCCAGTAACAAGACTTAATAGGATTTAGTACAATCTCTTAAATTTGGTTTTCCAATAACTAGTTCATGTGATGAAAACCAGCTCAAGCCTTATGGTTCTGATCCTATTAACAAGAGAGCTTTAAGAAGAACTTCAAATTGGGAACCCATAATTCATCTGAAACTTAAGATTTTTCATTTTTGTATACCATTTGTTGCTTTTTCTATATTTTTCTAGTGAATTTATTTCATTTTATTTTTGCTGAGACAATTGGGGTTAAGTGACTTGCCCAGGGTCAGACAGGTAGGAAGTGTTGAGTGTCTGAGGTCAGATTTGAACTCAGTCCTCCTGACTTCAGGGCTGGTGCTCTATCCACTGCGCCACCTAGCTGCCCCAAATTTATTTATTTTTAATATATATTACTTTATGAATCATGTTGGGAGAGAAAAATCAGACAAAAAGGAAAAAAACAATGGGAGAGATTAAAAAAAACAGAAAAAAAAGAAGTAAACATAGTATGTGTTGATTTACATTCAATCTCCCTAGTTCTTTTTCTGGACGCAGATGGCATTTTCTGTTCAAAGTCTATTGGGGTTGCTTTGGATCCCTGAATCGCTGAGAAGAACTGAGCCTTTCATAATTGATTATCATACATTCTTGCCACTGTATACAATGTATTCCTGGTGCTTTGCTTCTCTCAGCATCAGTTCATATAAATCTTTCCAGGTCTTTCTACAACCAGCTTGTTCATCATTTTTTTATAGAACAATAATATTCCATTATCTTCATATACCACAAGTTGTTCAGCCATTCCCCAACTGCTGGGCATCTCCTCATTTTCCAGTTCTTTGCTACCACAAAATATTTTTGCACATGTGAGTCCTGTTTCTTCCTTTAAGATTTCCTTGAGGTACAGACCTAGTAACCATTTTTTTTTTTGCTTTTTGCTGAGGCAATTGAGGTTAAGTGACTTGCCCAGGGTCACACAGCTAATGTTAAGTGATCAGATTTGCACTCAGGTCTTCCTGACTTCAGGGCTGGTGCTCTAACCACTGCATCACCTAGCTGCCCCACCATTTGCTCTTTTTATCTTTATCTACATGAGGTATCTGTTATGAGAATCTTTTTTAATTCACAAGGGTCTAACTCGTAAAATGAACTCTTCTGTCTTTTAAAATTATCAGACACTTTAAAGTGGAACAATAGTTTCACTTTCAATTATGGATACAATTTTATAAATAAATCCTTAATCCAATTTTGCAGATTTATTACTAAAACATACATACAGTCTCTGCTAGATACATTTAGAAGCCAATTGTATACATAGTATAAACTGTCTAATCCTGTTGCTTTCTCAAATTTTACTATTCCATTTAAGTAGAAAACTTTTACATTATATCTTTGCCTTATTACTTTATCTAATTTCCCCTTTAGGAGAATATAATATAGGGAATGCCATTTCTATATTATATTTTGACAACAGATATGTTTCCAGTATCAGTCATTTATTTAAAATTTATAGATTTAATATTGGACTATTAAAAGTACTGCTTCACCAACCCTGCTTATAGAAATTTCCTGTGAAAAGTACATAGTTCTAGCAATGTCAAGATTTGTCCCTTCAAGGACACAGACTGACCTGACATATGTCATAGAACAAGGAAAATTCCCTTAATTCTGTTTGATTCCAGGCATGAGTCATAGCTGACAGCCAATCAAGTGGTCCCAGGGTATCAAAAGCAAGACTTAGGATGAACCTGGTGAGGAAATTTTCTGTTCAAAAAGGAAATAGCACAATGGGGAAACTGAGTCAAGAGACTTCTACCTTAAGCCCCACAATGGTTGCTCCCTCAACTTTTCCCAGGCTCTCAGACTGCAGCATGTCATTTTCAACCATTGGCTTTATGACATTTAAGACGACCATCTTCATAACCAAAATCCAATGAAATATGCAAAATATCATCCCAAGAAAAGCAAATTTCCTTAACCACAGCTTAGGGCTTGAATAGTATTAATTTTATCATGTTTTTCTAACAGTTATATTTCATTTGTCCTTTATTTATAAATAAACTAACTACATTTTAACTACATATTAACATATTGAAATGTCATGTTTAAACCACCCTATGCATTTTCTTTTTTGTTTCTTTGGAGATTTTTGGAAGCAATTGGGATTAGTGGCCTGCCTAGAGTCACGGAGATAGTAAATGTCTGAAACCCGGATTTGAATCCGGGTCTTTTAAGTGTGTCTGATTCTATTAACAACAAGACTTTAAGAAAGAACATCATATTGGGAACCCATAATTCACCTGAAACTTAGAGATTTTCAGTTTTTGCGTACTATTTGCTGTTTTTATCTTTATCTGATATAAGAATATATTTTTTAATCTTTTTTAAAAAAAAATTTACAAGGGTCTAACTTGCAAATTGAACTCTTCTATCTTTTAAAATTATCAGATACAATACATTGTTGGTGGAACTGTGAACGGATCCAACCATTCTGGAGAGCAATTTGGAGCTATGCTCAAAAAGTTGTCAAACTGTGCATACCCTTTGACCCAGCAGTGTTTCTACTGGGCCTATATCCCAAAGAGATCTTAGAGGAGGGAAAGGGACCCACATGTGCAAAAATGTTTGTGGCAGCCCTTTTTGTAGTGGCTAGAAACTGGAAACTGAAGGGATGCCCATCCATTGGAGAGTGGCTGAATAAATTATGGTATATGAATGTTATGGAATATTATTGTTCTGTAAGAAACGACCAGCAGGACGATTTCAGAGAGGCCTGGAGAGACTTGCATGAACTGATGCTGAGTGAAACGAGCAGAACCAGGAGATCATCATGCACAGCAACAACAGTATTACATGATGATCAATTCTGATGGACATGGCTCTCTGCAATAAAGAATTGTCTCCAACCAGTTCCAGTTATTCACTGAAGAAAACCATATAAACCCAGAAAGAGGGACATGAAATATGGACCACAACGTAACATTTTCATGATCTCTATTGACATTTGCTTGCATTGTGTTGCCTTTCTCTGATTCTTTTTTTTTCTTGTAGATAGGATTTTTCTTGCATAACTTCTCAAGCATTTCAACATTATTAACATGTAGTGGACTTCCTGCCATCTGGGGGAGGGGAGGGGACTAGGGGTAAAATTTGTATTGGAAAGCTTTGTAAAGATCAAGGTTGGGGAACTACCCATACATATGTTATACAAATAAAAAGCTTAAAAAAAATAAAATAAAATTATCAGATACTTTAAAATGGAAGTGAATGTTCCATCCACTGCTCACCTAGCTTCCCCATCCTATACATTTTCATAATTTTTATAAATGAGAGCCAAAGATTTTTAAATAAAAAGTTACTCTTGTGTTGATTATCTGTTTTTTTTTTAATTTTTTTTGCTGAGGCAATTTGGGTTAAGGATTATCTGTTTTAAAAGAAAATATACCCCATTAAATATTTACCAGTTATCAGATCTCTATTTTTGTCAACTCAATTCATAATCTAACAGCATCCAGATTTTTAAAAAATTATCTGTCTGATTCTGACACAATGGCTTCCCAGTTTTCACAATATAAAAGAATTTAGAACTACAATAATAAGATACACCGTGTGCTTAAAACACGAGACAAAATTTGTTGCCGGTCACATGACATCAGTTCAGCCAAATGTCTTTCCAAATTATCCCACATAAAAATCATTAATCTGATCAGCTTTGGTATTTGTACTAATTACATGGAAAACCCGGTTAAATTCAATTAAAGAAACATAGTACTGCAGATGACGTCTACAAGGAGAGAAGCCGGTAGCATGTCCCTGTCCCTAGAAGCTCTGCCCTCTTAATGCAGCCCAGGGCATCTTGCTTTTGTACTCCATCCCACTGAGTCCCACTCAGATAGAGCTGGCAGTCCCCTAAGATTGCCAGAGCTTCATCAAGCTGCTGACTGAGCAGCCCTCTTCTATTTTTATATTTGTAAAGTTGGAAGGGCCCTGTGCTCTGACTTAAGGTCCCCTTTGATGAGAGAGGGGGGAAGGTAAGAGAGATTGTGCCAGAGAGGACTGGTTACTGAACTGGAAGAACTGTTCACTCAATAGGCTTTTAAAAAATCAAAACAACTTCCGATGTCTCTCTCTCTTTCCTTCTCACTGAGCATGTGGTTTGAGACTCTGCCAACTCTCCCTTAGACTTTTAGCAAAAGGGGAGGAAGAGATAGTAGGTATATAGGACAGCTATTTATTTCCCCCTACAAAAGAAATGCTTGCAGTACAAAAGACTCCTAAGATCACATTGAAAAATCCCAAGAACATGAAACAGTAACCCATCACTCCTCTTATAATTTGCCGGAAAAAAAAAATGTCTGGGCTGAGCCTACAAGGCTGGGGCACTCCCTCTTTTCTCTCCCTCAATATTCATGGGGTTTGAAACTGGTCCCCAGCTTCTGGTGAAAGGGAGCTCCCCTAATCTCCTCCTTGGTGGCTCTTGATGCTTCGCAACCCACGTGTAGTAAATAAAGGGCTACTTTCCAATGTTAAGTGAAGTGAGTAGAATCAAGAGAACATTGTACACAGCAACAACAAGATTCTGTGATGATCGACAAGTGATGGCCTTGGCTCGTTTCAAAATGAGGCGATTCAGGCCGATTCCAATAGACTTGGGATGGAGAGAACCATCTGCATCCAGAGAGAGGATGATGGGAACTGAATGTAGATCACAAATAGTATTTGCATCTTTTTGTTGTTTGTTTGCTTGTTTTTTCTTTCCTGTTCTCCCCTCCTTTTGATCTGATTTTTCTTGTGCAGCATGATAAATGTGGAAATATATTTAGAAGAACTGCACGTGTTTAACCTATATTGGATTACTTGCTGTCTAGGGAAAGGGGAGGGAGGGAAGGAGAAAAATTTGGAATACAGGGTTTTGCTAGGGTGAATGTTGAAAACTGTCTTTGCATGTATTTTGAAAAATAAAAGGCTATTATTACCAAAAAAAAAAGTGCTAGTTTCGATGTCAGGAAGACTCAGATTTTAATGCTGCTTCTGAAATTGCCAGATGTGTTGCTGAGGGCAGGGCATTTAACCTCTCTGAGACTCAATCTTTTCATCCATATAATGGGAACAATCTTAGTACCTCTTTCACAGAGTTGTTGTGAAGAATAAAAATGGGGCGCATATATATATATACATGTGTGTATTATATACATATATATATACACAGAG
Organism: Myrmecobius fasciatus; assembly: GCA_023553655.1. Classification (NCBI taxonomy): domain Eukaryota; kingdom Metazoa; phylum Chordata; class Mammalia; order Dasyuromorphia; family Myrmecobiidae; genus Myrmecobius; species Myrmecobius fasciatus. Next base: position 17,514 of record JAJPUD010002417.1, on the reverse strand, counting down.
AGACACAAATATATACATACTTGTATATATAGTACTTTAAACTTTATTATTATGAATATTATATAATATCTGGCAATTTTATTGTACAATGATAATGTTGTTATATTAATATTATTAAACATTGCAACAAAGATACTTCCAATATTAGCAAGCTTAGAGAGAGGCTTTTGTGAGCACCAGAGCCTCCTCGGAACCATTGCAGCTTCCACTTGCCAGGAAGCCCTCACCCAATGCTTCTTCTCTTTCAAGAAAAGTCTCTGTTCATCCTCTCAGCACGTCCCACCAGCTCAGGCAGCCATCCCTGGGCGAGAACAGCCTGGCTGTAGAAAATTGTCTGTGCCAAGCTGTTCTGGTGATAATGAGAAGCAGTCCCAGTCTCTGTCTGCTCTGGGTCAGCAAAATCTCCCCTTGCTTCTTCTGAACTCTTTCCAGTGCTGGTTGGTCCCAGCCAGGAACACTGTGGGAAAGGAGTCACACCCTCAAAACAAGTCAGTGAATCCCTGGGGAGGAAGTTACCTATGTGGCCGATAGATCCAACTTCTGGCCTGGGTTCATCAAGTGCCCTGGGCTGTGGACCAGCCCAGATATAGGCCCTGCCTGTGGAGGCCAAAAGGAAGAGAAAATAGAAGGTCCTTGTAGGCTCTAAGAGCTGAGGAAAAAAGGAGACATGGGATAACAGAAATCACACTGGATTCCAAGTCGAGAGAACAGGATTCTAACCCTCATCTGCTACTATGACCTTGGACAAATAATAGTATTCATCCCATGAGCATTTTATTGTCACCATTTCCTATGTGCTAGACACCAAAAGTACAAAGAAAGTGCCTACCTTACATGAGATTATACTCTATTGGGGAAAATAACATACATACATACACACACACACACACACACGCACACATGCACACATTAATACCAAATAAATACAAAAGGGCAACAGGAAAGAGCAGTAGTGGTAGCCCTTGGTGGCATTTGGAAGTAAGTGAGGGATTCTGAGAGGTAAAGGTAGAGAATATTCTAGGAAAGAGCCTTGGAAAGGTACAAAGGTGAGAGATGAATAGTCAAATATGGAGAACAACAAAGTAAACTGTGACTGGATTGGAATGACCAACTCTCCTTTGGGAAGCTGGGTAATGTGTAATAAACCTAGAAAGTGAAGTTGAAAGAAGGTTATAAGGGGTTTTACATGCCAAATAGGAGAGGTTGCGTTTGACCCCAGAGGCAGCATAGAACCACTGGAGCTTTTTGAACATGGTTAGACATTCTCCTGGACAAGTCACTTCATCCTGCTTGCCTCAGTTTTCTCATCTGTAAAATGAGCTGGAGAAGGAAATAGCAAATCACTCCAGTATCTCTGCCAAGAAAATCCCAAATGGGGTCATGAAGAGGTAGGCATGAATGAAACAACTACTGAACAACAAAGGATAGAGTCAAGAAAAAGTTGGGAAGTTAGAAAGAGGGGTAGATCTGGGAAGAAAGAGAGCTCTGTTTTGGATACGTTGAGTTTGAGGTGCTTGTGGGACATCCAATATAAGATATCCAAAAGACAATTGGTGGTGTGGAATAAGAGATCAAGAGAGAGGTTAGAGTTAGATATTTAGATCTAGAAAATTATGTGCATTGAGATGACAATTAAACCAACAGAACATGAGGAGAGCCCCCAAAGAAGATGTAGGGGAGAAAGAGGACACAGATACTCTTTCCTAGGGAGTAGAACGTGGATAATATCCAGCAGTGGAGGTTGAGAAAGGGTGCTCAGATGAGTAAGAGAAAAACTGTGTCACAAAAAACCAGAGAAAAGAAAATTTCCAGGAGAACATCGTCAGATGCTACAGAGGTCACAATGGATGAAGCCTGAGAAAAAACCACTGGGTTTGACAATTAAGAGATCATTGATACTTTGGAGAGACCAGTTACAGTTGAATCATAACACTGGATGGTAAAGAGTGGAGAAGTAAGAGGAAAGAAAGTAGAGACTATAAGTGTAGATGGCTTTTTCTAGGAGTTTGCCTAGAAAAGGGAAGAGAAATATAAGATGATAGCTTGAGACAATGGTACATTCAAATTAAGATTTTTTTTAAGGAAATGTCAACTTTTGATCTGTTTTTTCTTGCACAACATGAAAAAATGTGGAAATGTATTTTTAAAGTATTGCACAACATTTTAATCTATATCATATTGCTTGCTATCTTGGGGAGAGAGGAGTAAAAGAGAGAGGGTAATAATTTGGAACACAAAGTCTTCCAAAAATGCATGTTGACAATTATCTTTACATGTATTGGGGAATATTCTTGAGAAGAAAAAAAGAAGAATGATGAGGAGCTGGGCACATTTGTAGGCACTGGGGAAGAAGTTATTAGATAGACACCGAGGGAATGGGATAATAGGTACAAGTTAACTTTTCTAGACTTGGATTATAATATGAGGAGATTACATTAGCTTTTCTCTGTCTCTTTCAGCTCTAAATCTTAATTACCTAGGATGAGTATACATTTTTTTCTAGTCCATCAGTACCTGCCTCTTCCTATACTTGCCTATGTATCTGTACTTTACTGACCTTCAACACTTCAAGCTATGATCAGGGATAGGGGAATAGATGTGGAAAGAGTTCACTGGATACTCATAGCTTAGGGTGTCAGGAAAACCAAAGACCAGTAGATTCCACATTTTCACTCTCTGCCCCACCCCAGACAACCAGAAGACATTCAGAAGAGGACAGCCAGAATAGTTAAGGACCCTGTTCATCTTATATAAGGATCAACTGAAGAAACTGGGCATGTTTAATCAAGAGAAAAGACTGGGGGAATGGAGTATAAACAAACATATGAAAGACTGTTATGTGGAGAGAGATTTGTTCCGTTTGGCTCCAAAAGGCAGGAGCAGGAGCAATGGAAGTTTCATGAAAGCAAATCTAGGCTGGATATCAGGAAAAACTTCCTAACAATTTCAGCTGTGAAAAAAATGGCAGAATGTGTGGGAAAGCCCTCTCTGGAGGTCATAGAGCATGATCATGGGCTGGGGGTATTATGGTACATATCCCTTCCAGGTATGAGATAGCTGTTGAGATTGCTTCCAAATTCTAGTTTTCTATAAATAGTGTGAGGGGTGATACTGATCCAAGAAAAGAGGAGGTGCATTGGGGGAAACAGAGGGTGCATGGAGAAAGGGAGATAGCAGTGAAGTCGGAAGTAGAAAGAGTCTTGAATTTAGATATTAGTTAAGTTGGGGACAGAGTGGGGAGAGCCCTGACCATCAGGCTCAGGAGTTTGGACTTAGCTCGGTGCCTAAGACCTACAGAGATCTCTATCAGATCCTAGCTGCCTCTGGACACAGGCAGCTGGACAAACACCCAAACTCTCTGTAAAGAAAAGGATTCCATCAGCCCTTGGGGGAGAATGGGGTGGGGAAGAAGAGAACACAGAGCGCTGAGTAGAGGAGGTTGGGAGGCCCCAGGGGAGCCTTGGGCACAGTGCCCAGCCCAGCCAAGGTACTGAACTCTCAAACTCAATCACGGCTCCCAGTCAAGTTTCCCCGAACTCTGAACCCCCTTGGGGCCAAGCCAGATACCTCAGGAAAAGGGCTGACCTAGTAAGTCTTTGGAATGAAAGGCAATGGCTCCTCTCCCCAGGACAGACTCTCTTGCCTCCCTCCCTTGAGCTGCTCCAGGAGGAATAAGCAGAAATCACTTTTCACAGGGCATGACTAGGTTGCCTGCTCAGGCAAAGGCTCCACTGACCTGACCTCCGTGGAGGGAGAAGGTCCAGGTCACCTGCACATCAGGCTCTGGGCTTTTTCTAGGTGTTGACCTTTGAGCCCCAAACAGGAGAGAAGCCAGCCAGACTCAATGGTGTTTTCAGGGAGCTCCTCTCTGCCTTTCCAGTAGCCCCAGGACATTCTTGCCCTCCATCCTTTCTGTAGCCCTCAATCAGTGGGACTAAAGGAAAAGTGATCTGGAGTCACATAAAGGGAAGGGAGAGTTGCCATCTTTTGACTCTCAGGTCCATCCCAGTGCTAGGCAGAGATCCCAGGATGTCAGTGGCAGAAAGGCACCAGATACCCCAATATCCTTTCAGCAAACAATCGAAAGCTTTAAAGATCATCATCAGTTCAACAAGTCATGGTACACAAAGATAATGGAATATTACTGCTCTGGAAGAAATGATGAATATGATGATGGTGGCTAGAGGGAAATAAGCAATTATAAAGCACCTCCTATGTGCCAGCACTATCCTAAGCACTTTATTATTTGATCTTTGCAATAACCTTGGGAGGTAAGTACTGTTATTACCCCCATTTTACAAATGTAGAAACTGAGACCAAGAAAAGTTAAGTGATTTATCCAGATTCACACAGCTAGTAAATGGCTAAAGATGGAGTTGAAGCCAGGGCTTTCTGACTGCAAGTTCAGCCTTCTATCTCCTTCCCTACCCAGTGCCACCTGCACCCAGACATCTCTCTTAGATCTTTGCAGAAGGATTATGGGTAAGGAACAGTGAACACAACATCAGACTTTTTTTGATATGTTACTCGGGTTTGCCAAATTGTTTTTATTTCCTTTTTTATATTTTGTATTTTAGAAGATTTTCCTTCTCTGGAAGGAAAGGGGAAGGTTTACATAGGTGATAGGAAAAAAATCAATTTAAATGAACTTTTCAAAACGTGTAAGGAGAGCTTTCATTTCTTTCTGGGGCCAACAGAACTGGAAGATGATGAAAAGAGACTAAGATGAATCTGAAAAAACAAACCCATCACATTCTGTGTTCTAAGTCTGTTCTCTGACATCCTGTGTCCTATATTCTGAAGTCCTTTCCAGCTCTGATATTTTCTGCTCCGGAGCAGCAGCCAGCTCATAATAACATCTGGCTTAGCTCATATTCCTACAGAACTTGATCCCTAACCTAACTAATTCTAACTTCAAGATTCTCCCTACTTCAGCCCCGACCTCACTGCTGTCTCCTCTTCTCCTGCACGCACTTTCCATTTTTCCCAACACACCTCCTGTTTTCTTAGCTCAGTATCACCCTTCACACCATTAGAATTTGGAAGATGTCCCAAAAGCTATCTTGTCCAACTACTACCTGGAAGGGATCTATCTGTACCATAATACTCCCAGTCAACGGTCATGCTCTTTGACCTCCAGAGAGGGGTTACCCAGACACTCGCTGCCATTTTTCACAGCTGAAATTTAGGAAGCTTTTCCCAGTATCCAGTTAGTAAGTTAAAATAATTGAGTTCTGTAGGAACATGAGCTAACTAGATATTATTATAATTTACTACTCAAAGAAGTGGTGTGCCGTGGATAGAGAGTTTAGGCTGGAGTCAGGAAGCACTCAGTCTAGATCCAGCCTTAGACACAAACTAGCTGGGGGATCTTGGGCAAGTCATTTACCCATTTCCCAGTTACCTTAGTTACCCCAGTTATGTATTACCTCAGTTTCCCCAGGTGTAAAATGGGAGAAGGAACAATATCACCTACCTCACTGTGCAGGAATCAGATAAGATCATGTGTGAAAAACTCTTTACAAACTATAAAATGATATTGAAGTGTGAGCTGTTATTTATTATTATTTGCAAGCAGATTTTTATAAGCCACAGAGATAGGGTCTGGTTGTTGTCCTTCATTTCTCCAAGAGAACCAAAATGGCAGCATTCTGTACAGTGTATCTGACAGCAGCTGATCAGACCTATGTGAGCTCAGAAGGCTCTGCCACAGACTGGACACAAATACTTCACATGAACATTTGGAGCGGAGCTGTCTCTAAATTGGCACATCTCACTTTTTTTTGAGCTACTGCAATTCTTTGCTCACAGAGCACAGCAATTCTTTGACTTGGGCACACCATGCTGGACAGTCCTGTGCTAGTGTCTCCTATGTCTCACAAATGATTCCAAAGTTCTTCGCAGAGACCTTGAGAGTGTCCTTGTCTCACTTTTTCCGACCTCCATGTATGAGTTCTTCATAAAATAGTCATTTAGGTGAAGCCCATGAACAATCCAGAAGTAGAGTCTGAATGCCCGGCAGTTCAGTTCGAGAAAGGACCTCAGAATCTACTTAAAATCATCAGCAAGCATCATATGTAACGGAGACAAACTAGAACCATTTCCAATAAGATCAGGAGTAAAACAAGGCTGCCCACTGTCACCATTACTATTTAATATTGTATTAACTTTGGCAGTAAGAGAAGAGAAAGGATCTTAGTGTTTGGTACCTTATCCTGCCGGGTGATGTTCAGAATCTTCCTAAGACGATTCAGTTTCCTGACACCGGTAGACTGTCCAGGTTCCCAACATACAACAGTAAGGTCAGGACAATGGCTCTGTAGACCTTCTCTTTGGTAGGAGTTTGATACCTCTTCTCTTTGACACTGTCCTTCAGAGCCTCCCAAACATCGAGCTAGTTCTAGCAATGATGCTTCATCATCTCCGTGTACAGTGCTGAAAGGTGAGTGGACTTATCGACGGCATTCTAAATCTTTCCATTTGCTACCAATGGTTCCACATGTGGAGGGGACAGTACTGGCTGGTGGAGACACTGCTTCTTGGTATTAATTGTCAAGCCAAAATTAAGACAAGCAGCAGAGAATCAGTCCATGCTTTGTTTCGTCTCAACCTCAGAGGCCGCATTGAGTACATGAAAATCCATAAACTTGCATGAACAAAAAGTCATCATCTACCGACTCTCCCTCTGCTTTAGCCTTGGCTTGTAGCCTTTTCAAGTTAAATGATTTAATCAGCATAGTACCTGACCTTGATGCCGTTTTGTTCTCATTGAAAGCATCTGACAACATCACTGCTTCCAGTTCCAAGTTAGAAAATACAGGATAGAGCACCAGCCCTGAAGTCAGGAGGACCTGAGTTCAAATGTGACCTCAGACACTTAATACTTCTAGCTATGTGAACCTGGGCAAGTCACTTAACCCCAATTACATCAGCAAAACAAAAACAAAAAACAAAAAACACAGAATTGGTGATTGGGAGAGCACAAGAGCATTGGACAATATCCAATGATTGTACACAAGCGCTCCATTGTGAAAATGAGACATCATACTAATGAATTTCTCTATGCGAGCAATTTTTGACATGATCTTCCCCAGGTCCTCATGACTTATATCAGAGACTCTGGTCAGCTCCATGAATATTGTGAGCTGACCTTCCTTCTGCTCCTGGCATTTCTTCTGAAATAGTTGGGCCGCAAATCCAGATGACCACTCCTCAGCCCTTTCTGAAGTCACACTGGCTCTCAAGTGGATGGTCATCCTTTAAGTGAAAGATTAGCTTATTAAGAATGATTCTGATTTTGCCAGCAATGTCTGAGGGAGACTCCCTACAATTGTTAAAAGACAACCTATTTCCTTTTTCTTTCTAGAGATGGACAATGGATAAACTACCAGGGGATAGCCTCTTGGCCACGTAACTCGGATTTCAGCCAACTTTTGTAGAAGCAATGAATCCCCCAGTTTGTATTCCACCAGATGGAACAGAATCAGCACTAGATGCTTCACCACATGAAAGAAGCCTAATGACATTAAAATCTCTTCTTCAAGGAGTGGGGGTGTCAGAACAGAAGGGAAGGTGGTTTGGGATAGATAAAAGCAGACGCAAAACACTTTTGAGGATAGACAGGGTGAAAAGAGAAAATAAAAAGGGGAAAGTGATAGAAGCAGTGAAAGAAATCACAATGGTGGAAAAAATTTCTAGCAAGTCTTTCTGATAAATCCTTACTTCTCAATTACATAGAGAACTGGATCATATTTATAAAAATAAGAGCCATTCTTTCATTGATAAATGGTCAAAGGATATGAAAAAGCAAATCAAAGCTCTCTATAATCATACTCTGAAAATGTTTTAAATCACTATTGACTGAAACAAAATAAATTAAAACGAACTCTTAGCTGCCACCCACACCTATCAAAATAGCTAATATGACAGAAAAGAAACATGACAAATCTTGGAGTGAATGTGGAAAAAATGAGACACTAATGTATTGTTGGTGAAGTTGTATACTGATTCAACTGCTCTGTAGAGCAATTTGAAACTATGCCCAAAACCCTATGACTCAGCAATATCACTACTAGACCTGTATTACGAAGAGATTAAAAAAAATAAAAGGACTTAAACATATAAAAATATTTATAGCAACTCTTTTAATGATGGCAAAGAATTGGAAATTGAAAGAATGATTGGACAAGTTGTTCTATATGATTGCAGTAGAATACTATTGTGCTATAAGAAATGGCAAGTGGGATGCTCTCAGGAAAACCTTGAAAGATTTCCAGGAATAGATGCAAAATGAAATGAACAGAGCCCAGAGAACACAGTAACAGCAATATTGTATAATGATCATCCATGGATGACTTAGTTATTCTGAGCACAATACTGATCTAAGACAAGACTTGAAGTAAGTGGTCAATGGCTTTAGTGCTCATTGATGATAATATATTCAGAATACTTACCAAAGTATTCAGCATCCTTATCAATCTCTTCAGAATCCTTATCACCAATCATTGTGGCTCCATTAGCACTGAGTAGTTGAGATGACATAGATCTTTAGCTCATAAATAGCCTTTAGGGCATCCCAAAAATACTTTAGGTTGTTACTATCAGTATAAAACTGAATTTCTTCTGCCTTATTACTGAGTCCTGTATATCCCTAAACTTTTTTTTTCACTTTACTTTTAATGGAGTTAAGCACTGCCTTTTTAGAAATGGACAAACTATCCTGATGGTGAAATCTATGAAGTTCTCATTTTTTTATTTAGCACCTTCTGAATTTCCCCATCATTTTTGTCAAACAAGTCTTGATATTTGCAAGTATTCTGGCCGAGATGAGTATATACATCTCTGAAATCTCTGAAAGTTGCCACTTCTTTTCTGTTCCACTGTTGCCAACTATGTGTTGGATCAGCTTTCTCTCCAAGTTAGCAACAAACAGTTCACATTCTGAAAAAATGCTCTGATATGTTGACATTAAGTCTTTTGTGTTACTTTGGGGTCATCACCTTTGTGGAATACAAATGGTTAGCTTAAAGGGCATAAGTCTATGATCGGTCCAGCATTCTGCGCCATCCATCCCCTTTGTCACTCTCACATCCTGTCTGTTTATTTCCTTTTCAATGCAATAGTCTATTAAATGCCAGTGTTTGCTTTGAGGGTACTTCCAGGAAGTTTTATTGCATTTAGGTAAACAGAAGAAAGGGGTGGTGATGAGAAGGTCATGAGATACACAAGTCTTCAGTAATAAATGATCATTGCTGTTATTATTTCTGATTCCATTCCTTCCAAGGACTCCTTGATATGTCTGATAGTCTGGACCTATTCTAGCATTAAAATCACCCAGAATTACAAACTTGTCCTCTCTCAAGACATTGATGATGAGGGTCTCCAAGCCTTCATAAAATTTTTCTTTGACTTATCAGGGTTTGTCACGATGGGAGCTTATGCACTGATGGTGGTGGACGTGGCATTTTCCTGCAAGTGGCAATCATATTGTCATGAACCTATCATTTACCCCCTTTGGGAAGCATACAAGCCTGTTGACTAGATTAGTTTTGATTGCAAAACCTATACCAGCTTCCTAGCCCTCCCTATGACTGTGTTTTTAGAAAAATGTGTTTTCTGCTCTGACTTCAGTAAGCTCACCTTCATTTGCCAGCCTTGTTTCATTCAGGACTTCTATTAGGACAGGATATCTGCTGAGTTCTTTCACGGCAAGTTTGTCTTTCAGGTCTATTGGATTTTGTATTGTCCGTAAGTGTGGATATATTTTAGGTACCAATTATGAGTAGAGTCACCTTTGCAACCATTTTTGTACGTCTTTTGCATTTTCAATAGTTTTTGAAGTTGTGAAGAGTAAATTCCCTACCTGCCACAGTAAACAAGTCTGGCTTAGGTTTGTCGAAGCAAACAATTTTTAGGGCATATTTTCTAGCCCTTTCCTCATTCTGAAGGTGAGCAGAATGGTCCTTTAAAAAGGCTGCTAAATCTAAATGAAATGGAGGAATATCTACAAAAATATAGATTGCCCAGGTTAACAGAAGAGGATATAAATTATTTAAATAGCCCCATATCAGAAAAAGAAATAGAACAAGCCATTAACCAACTCCCTAAGAAAAAATCTCCAGGGTCAGATGGATTTACATGTGAATTCTACCAAACATTCAAAGAACAATTGATTCCAATACTACACAAACTATTTGAGAAAATAGGGACAGAAGGTATACTGCCAGAATCCTTCTATGAGACCGATATGGTGCTGATAGCTAAACCAGGTAGGGTAAAGACTGAGAAAGAAAACTATAGACCAATTTCCCTAATGAATATTGATGCAAAAATTTTAAATAAGATATTAGCAATGAGATTACCGAAAGTCATCCCCAGGATAGTACACTATGACCAAGTAGGATTTATACCAGGGATGCAGGGCTGGTTCAATATTAGGAAAACTATCAGCATAATTAATTATATTAATAACCAAATTAACAAAAACCATATGATTATCTCAATAGATGCAGAAAAAGCCTTTGACAAAATCCAACACCCTTTCCTATTAAAAACACTAGAGAGTATAGGAATAAATGGGCTTTTCCTTAAAATGATCAGCAGCATCTATTTAAAACCATCAGCAAGCATCATATGTAATGGAGACAAACTAAAACCATTCCCCATAAGATCAGGAGTGAAACAAGGCTGCCCACTGTCACCATTACTATTTAATATTGTATTAGAAATGTTAGCTTTAGCAATGAGAAGAAAAAGAGATAAAAGGAATCAGAGTAGGTAATGAAGAAACCAAATCATCACTCTTTGCAGATGACATGATGGTATACTTAGAGAACCCTAGAGACTCAACTAAAAAACTACTAGAAACAATTCACAACTTTAGCAAAGTTGCAGGATTCAAAATTAATCCACGTAAATCATCAGCATTCTTATATATTACCAACAAAGTTCAGCAGCAGGAGATACAAAAAGAAATTCCATTCCAAATAGCAGATGATAGGATAAAATATTTGGGAATCTATCTGCCAAGGAAAAGTCAGAAACTATACGAACTAAATTACAAAACACTTTCCACACAAATAAAATCAGACCTAATCAATTGGGAAAATATTAAGTGCTCATGGGTAGGCAGAGCGAACATAATAAAAATGACAATACTACCCAAACTAATCTACTTATTTAGTGCCATACCAATCAAACTCCCAAGAAATTATTTTACAGATCTAGAAAAAATAGTAGCAAAGTTCATTTGGAAGAACAAAAGGTCAAGGATTTCAAGGGGATTAATAAAAAAAAGGCAGATGAAGGTGGCCTTGCTCTACCAGATCTAAAACTATATTATAAAGCAGCGGTCATCAAAACCGTTTGGTACTGGCTAAGAAATAGAGCAGTCGATCAGTGGCACAGGATAGGATACCAGGACAATCTAGGCAATAACCTTAACAATCTAGTATTCGATAAGCCCAAAGACCCCAGCTTTTGGGATAAATACTCACTATTTGGCAAAAACTGCTGGGAAAATTGGAGGCTAGTGTGGAAGAGATTGGGGCTTGACCCATACCTAACACCACATACGAAGATAAGATCTAAATGGGTTCATGATCTAGATATAAAGAGGGACTTTGTAAGCAAGTTAGAGGAACGTAATATAATTTATCTCTCAGACCTGTGGAGATGGAATAAATTTATGTCCAAAGAAGACCTGGAACTCCTAATTGAACACCAGATGGATAATTTTGATTATTTTAAGTTTAAAAGTTTCTGTACAAACAAAACAAATGCAGACAAGATTAGGAGGGAAGCATCAAATTGGGAAATCATCTTTACATTTAATGGTTCTGATAAAGGCCTCATTTCTAAAATTTATAGAGAATTGTCTCATATATATAAGAATTCAAGCCACTCTTCAATAGATAAGTGGTCAAGGGATATGAACAGACAATTTTCAGATGATAAAATTAAAACCATCTCTAGTCATATGAAAAGTTGCTCCAAATCACTATTGATCAGAGAAATGCAAATTAAGACAACTCTGAGGTACCACTACACACCTGTCAGATTGGCTAAAATGACAGGAAAAGATAACGACGAATGTTGGAGGGGATGTGGGAAAACTGGGACACTGATACATTGTTGGTGGAACTGTGAACGGATCCAACCATTCTGGAGAGCAACTTGGAGCTATGCCCAAAAAGTTGTCAAACTGTGCATACCCTTTGACCCAGCAGTGTTTCTACTGGCCCTATATCCCAAAGAGATCTTAGAGGAGGGAAAGGGCCCCACATGTGCAAGAATGTTTGTGGCGGCCCTTTTTGTGGTGGCTAGAAACTGGAAACTGAAGGGATGCCCATCAATGGAGAGTGGCTGAATAAATTATGGTATATGAATGTTATGGAATATTATTGCTCTGTAAGAAACGACCAGCAGGACGATTTCAGAGAGGCCTGGAGGGACTTGCATGAACTGATGCTGAGTGAAACGAGTAGAACCAGGAGATCATCATACACAGCAACAACAGTATTACATGATGATCAATTCTGATGGACATGGCTCTCTGCAACAAAGAATTGTCTCAAACCAGTTCCAATTGTTCACTGAAGAAAACCATATACACCCAGAGAGAGGGAAATGAAATATGGACCACAACGTAACATTTTCATGATCTCTACTGACATTTGTTTGCATTGTGTTGCCTTTCTCTGATTCTTTTTTTTTTTCTTGTAGATAGGATTTTTCTTGCATAACTTCTCAAGCATTTCAACATTATTAGCATGTAGTGGACTTCCTGCCATCTAGGGGAGGGGAGGGGACTGGGGGTAAAATTTGTAATGGAAAGCTTTGTAAAGATCAATGTTGGGGAACTACCCATACATATGTTATACAAATAAAAAGCTTCAATAAAAAAAATAATAATAAAAAGGCTGCTAAGATATTTAAGGGCCTGCTGAATCCCACTGCTGTTTCCTTTCTTTTTTTTTTAATTTTATTTATTTTTTTTCCTGTTTCATTCAATGAGAAAATGATTTTGTAGCCTGGGTCACCCACATGTAAGGTTATGACTACAGCTCCCATAGGTGAGACAGAGAGAATCATTCATCTTACTACGCATTAAAGTTGGGAGCCCTGGGAAGCATGGAACCAGTGCAGATGGAGGAGGACTGGGGTAGACAGGAGTTTAAGGTCTCATTTTATAGAGTTTTGGGGAGACTAATTCTTCTCTGCCACCTTGGGATTAGTTCCTTTATGTATCCAAATCATCTCAAAGTTTTCAATAAAACTTTAAAGTTAACACATCCACTACATCTCCCAATTGTCAGAACCATTGGTCTTCCACTGGTCTTCCCTTCAGTGTCTGGAACCTAAGATATACATGCAGCAGGAAGAAAGGCCTTGACAGCAAACCCTGGACGCTCCATCCTACTTTGACCCATATTTCCAGAATATGATTTTTAATTACTATATGATGTAATTTGTCAATTAGTCTCCTTAATCTTTGGGAGGACTTCAATCTTATTTCTAACTCCTGCCCTATTATACTGCCTACTTTTAAACTCACTGTCCTGTAAGACTAAAAGAGGGGAGGGTGGTCAGGAAGACCAGACAAGATACAATTTGAATATATAGCTCTTAAGGATCAGGTAGGTACCAGGGATCTCAGTCAGAATTTGAGAGGTAGGCTGGTCTCAGGGCACAAGCAACAACGGAAAGCCAGAACGAGAAGTGGGTCAGGCTCCTGGCATTCAGTCAAGAGCCCAGGGAGTGCTTCAATGGGATGCTGGAACCAGGCCGGGGAACAGAATATCACCAAGAGGTCAGGAGCTGGGACACCCACAGAGATAGTCTCAAAAGTCAAAGGGGGCAGGGGGTCAAGTGGCACAGTCTGGTGTCAGCAGGAATTCAAGGCTTTGAGGTGACAGTGTTCCTTCCTGTTATTATATATTGTATGTTCTAACATCCCTCCCACTTCTGGCATTCTCTGTTCTCTGAGGTCTCCCAGCTCTGACATTCTCTATTCTAAGGTCCCACCCATCTCTAAAATTCTTTGTTCTAAGTTCTCTTCCAAATCTGGATATTTCTGTTCTGTGTTCTAATTGACATTATAGCTTGTTTGTCCTAAACACCCTCCTGCTCTGACTTTCTCTGTTCTGAGGTCCCACCCATCTCTAAAATTCTTTGTTCTTGGCTCTCTTCAACAATGAAATGTTTCAAACCACCTCCAATTGTTCATTAAGAAAGCCATATACACCCAGAGAGAGGGATGCGAAATGTGGACCACAACATAACATTCTCATACTCCTTGATTGATATTTGCTTATACTGTGTTTCCTTTATCTGATATGTCTTTTGTGTAGATAAGATTTTTCTTGCACAACAATGATAAGTATGGAAATATGTATACATATATTCGATTTGTCAAGTATTTTAACATAATTAACATGTAGTGGATATCCTGCCATCTAGGGGAGGGGTGGGGAGTTGGGGGGAAAAATTTGTAACGGAAAGCTATGTAAGGGTTATTGTTGAAGAATTACCCATACATATGTTTTGCAAATAAAATAAAAAAATAATTTAAAAAAAATAATAAAATAAAATAAAATAAAATTCTTTGTTCTAAGTTTTCTTCCAAAGCTGACTGTTTCTGTTCTGTGTTCTAAAGTCTCTCTCAGCTCTGACTTTCTCTATTGTAAGGTTCCTTCTTGACATTATAGCTTGTTTGTTCTAAAGTCCCTCCCAATTCTGACTCTCTATTCTAATGTTCCTTCTTGACATTATAGCTTGTTTGTTCTAAAGACCCTCCTGCTCTGACTTTCTCTGTTCGCAGGTCCCACCCATCTCTAAAATTCTTTGTTCTAAGTTCTCTTCCAAAGCTGACTGTTTCTGTTCTGTGTTCTAAGGAACCTCCTGGTTCAGACAATTTGTGTGTTAAGGTCCCTCACCTGCCAGTTCTGACATTCCATGTTCTAAGGTCCCTCCCAACTCTCATATTCTATGTTTTAAAGAACCTCCCCACTCAGCCCCCCGCTCTTACCTTCTGGGGTGCTCTCATTCTTTGGGTTTCTCTAGGGATCTGTGAAGGAGGTCTTTGATGCTCTGAGCTGGCCAAGATAACCTCTGACCTGCAGACCAAGCACAATTCTGGGACATTGGGCCCCCAACCAATTTCGAGGGGCTTAACTCACTCCTGCCTTTCTCTCCCTCCCCTGTTCCATCCCCCTCCCACAGGAAAGCACAAGAGGTGACTCAGGCCCCCCACGGCGTGCAGTGAAGGTGTCCGGCCTAGCTGCCAGCACCCAAGCTCTGTACCCTTTTGACCCACAAGGAAAAGGAGCGTGAGGAAGGTTTTTTCAGCAATCTCTCTGCCTCGAGTCACATTTTAACTCTGCCTGTCCAAACCTGGGGGAATAAAAGCCAAGTGGGAGGCTGAGCCGTGAGTGGCCTGAGGTCCGGGAAGGGGGGGTTGTCTCTGGCCCAGTCAGGCCCCGAACCACCCAGAGCTGGGAAGAGAGGCAGGAGAAGGAGGGAGGGCTGGGTCAGCCTGCTGTCTCTCCCACTGAGCGAGTACAGAGTCTTTCTCTAGGAACAGATCGAGTGTGGAGCTGGACCAGTTAAGGCAGCCGGGGCCCTCTCCACTCACTGAAAGACTGGACGGCCAGTGGGCAGAGGCCCCTGTACTCCATCGCTGACGTTCCCAGCTCTCAGCCCACCTCCATCCCCATGACCTTCAATGACATCCTCTTGCAGGTGGGAGGGGTGGGCCGCTTCCAGTGGACCCAGTTCACCCTGGTGGTCATTCCCATGCTGCTGCTGGCCTCCCATAACACCATACAGAACTTCACGGCCGCCATTCCCGGCCATCACTGCCGCCCACCGCCCTCTGCCAACCTGAGTGGGGATGGCTCAGGAGCGGAGGAGCTGTGGGCCTGGTTGCCCCGGGATGAGCAGGGCAGGCCTGCATCGTGCCATCGCTTTACCACCCCCCAAAGGGGGCTACACTGGTCCAACACCACGTGGCCCAATGGGACTGGAGCCACCGAGGACTGCGTGGATGGCTGGACCTATGACCACAGCACCTTCCCCGCCACCATTGTGACCGAGGTAAGGGGTCTGGGGAGGGGGGATACACGGAATCAAATGAGACTGGCTTGACTCCCTGGCCAAACACCCTGGCAAGGAGAAACCTAGAGCTGAAGCTTTCTGACTCAGTTTCCTTACTTGAGGGAAGAAGGGTAAAAAAAGAGAGAGAGGCAGGATGGAAGAGTGAGGAGAGCAGACTCCTGCCTTCCTTAGGCAAGAGTGCTCAGAAACCAGGGGACTGGATGAGAGAGGAGATAAGCAGGAGGGAGGGAAGGGGATGGCTCTGGAGAAAAGGAAGGGGGAGGAGAAAGGATTCAGAAGGAGGCTGGGGACAGGGCAGGAGGCAACAGAGTGGGAGAAAACTGAGAGAGAGATGAGGGGGAGGAGGAAAAAGACAGGGACAGCGATGGGAAAGGGAGGGGCAGGGGAGAAGGGAAGGGAATAGGGAATGAGCTGGGGAGAGAGGTTGGAATAAAAGGTTGGGGGAAGAGAGAGGAGGGAGAGAGAGTGCAGATGGAAAAAAGGAGTGAGAGAGAGAAGGGACACTGGGGGTCAGATGTAAGCAGGTGGGCATGGGGGGGAGATGGAGGGGGAGAAGGGGCCATCATGGGGAGGACTGGAGAAGAAGAAGGGACCAACATGGGAGGGGGAGGGAAAAGGAGAATGGGCCAACCGGGGGGGGGGGTTGCCGAGGAGGAAAAGGAGCCAGGATTGGGGGAGATGGAGGGGGAGAAGGCTCCAATCTGGGGAGAGATGGAGGGGGAGAAGGGGCCAACCTGGGGAGAATGGAGGAGAAGGGGCCAGGATTAGGGGAGATGGAGAAGGAGAAGGGGCCAACCTGGGGGGTCGGTGCTGGAGGAGGAGAAGGGCCAAACCTGAGGGAAGATGGAGGGGGAGAAGGGGCCAGCATGGGGGAGTAGAGGAAGAAAAGGGACCAGCGTGGGGTGGAGGGAAATAGAGGAGGAGAGGGAGCTGACATAGAGGGGTAGGAATGGAGGGGGGCAGAGGGTGGAAGCCTCTCCCCCTCCCCATCCCCATTCCCCTCAGGCTCTTCCTCTTCCTCTGGACTTTCTTCTCCCAAAGCTGCCATTCTCCAGGGGAGGTGAATCAAGCCAGTGACTTGCTTTCTGAGAGGCTTGAGGGGAGTCCCCACCCCAACACCCTCTCTCCCCTACAGTGGGACCTTGTTTGCGGACACAGGGCCCTGCGCCAACTGGGCCAGTCCCTGTACATGTTGGGGGTGCTCATCGGTGCTTCCGTGTTTGGGAACCTGGCAGACAGGTCAGTCCTGGGACATGTTAGGGCTCCAGGAGTGAGGTGGGGGAGCCAGGTCAGAGGCAGGAGGTTCCCCTTCCGGGAAAACACGGGGAGGGAGAAACACAGAGAACCAAGGGAAGGAGAACACCCACAGGGCTGGGAGGAAGGGAGCTGTGTGCTCAC
>JAJPUD010002416.1:278406-324373 GCA_023553655.1 Myrmecobius fasciatus | reverse complement strand
AAAATATATAGAGAATTGACTCAAATATATAAGAATTCAAGCCATTCTCCAATGGATAAATGGTCAAAAGATATGAACAATTTTCAGATGAAGAAATTGAAACTATTTCCAGTCACATGAAAAGGTGCTCCAAGTCACTATTGATCAGAGAAATGCAAATTAAGACAACTCTGAAATACCACTACACACCTGTCAGATTGGCTAAAATGACAGGAAATGATAATGATAACTGTTGGAAGGGATGTGGGAAAACTGGGACACTGATACATTGTTGGTGGAACTGTGAATGGATCCAACCATTCTGGAGAGCAATTTGGAGCTATGCTCAAAAAGTTATCAAACTGTGCATACCCTTTGACCCAGCAGTGTTTCTACTGGGCCTATATCCCAAAGAGATTTTAAAGGAGGGTAAGGGACCCACATGTGCAAAAATGTTTGTGGCAGCCCTTTTTGTAGTGGCAAGAAACTGGAAATTGAAAAGATGCCCATCAATTGGAGAATGGCTGAATAAATTATGGTATATGAATGTTATGGAATATTATTGTTCTGTAAGAAATGACCAACAGGAGGATTTCAGAGAGGATTGGAGAGACTTGCATGAACTGATGCTGAGTGAAATCAGCAGAACCAGGAGAACATTATACACAGCAACAAGACTATACGATGATCAATTTTGATAGACATGGTTCTCCTCAACAATGATGTGATTCAAACCAGTTGTTCTCCGATGAAGATAGTCATATACATCCAGAGAGAGGCCTGTGGGAACTGAGAGTGAACCATAACACAGCAGTTTAACGCTTTCTGTGAATATTTCCATGCATTGTGTTTTCCTTCTTAGGTTGTTTTTTTCTTCTTCTCTTTCTAGATCTGATGTTTCTTGTGCAGTAAGATAGCTGTATAGATATGTATACATGTATTTTATTTGTCATATAATTTATCCTACTTAGCATGTATTAGATTACCTGTCATCTAGGGGTGGGGGGTGGGGGGCAGGAGGGGAAAAGCTTGGGAAAAAAAGTTTTTGCAAAGGTCAATGTTGAAAGGTCACTCATATGTTTTGTAAATAAAAAGCTTTATATCAAAAAAAAAAAGGATAATGGATAGACTGAAACTCCTTGTGCTTCAGCTAATTATAAAGAGTTAGAGATTTGGTGATATGATTTGACAAAGCCAAACTGAATTTGAAAAGCTTTAAGAGAAATATGCTAAGGAGTTATGTTGAAAGATATTATTAGTAAGAAAAGTTAACAAAAGTTATCAAGCACCTAGTGACATAGTGACAAAGTACTAAGAGAATAATGGAATAGTTAAATTACTTTCAAAAATAATTAGAAAGAAAGTCAATAATACTGGAGATTTCAATACACTAGTATTGGAATACAATAAATCAAACAAAATGAAGTTATAGATTAATGTCCCAAAGAAAATAGATTTAATAAACATATAAAGAGAATCATATAGAAAAATCAAGTTGGATTTTATTCCAGACATATATTTGAAACATATAGAGAAATTGGAATTTTTATAAAAATTGATCTTGTACTAGGACACAAGGGGAACATAATTTCTCTCATACATAAATGGGGACAGAATTCTATCTCAGTACTTCTATTAAGTAAATGTAATTCTGATTTCCAAAACCACCAGAAAATGAAAACTAAAGGTCAATATCATGCAGTGATCTTCTCTGCAGAACTAATCAATTAAATAAGAAACATTCATTATGATAACCAGGGATACAGGAATGGTTCAGTGTTAGGGAAATGATCAGGATAAGAAATTATATTGAAAAGAAAAAATGTAAACCTTTCAATAGATGCCAGACACTATTGATAATATACCATACTTTTAAATTTTAATTTATATCTATACTTAAAAAGTATAGACATAAAAAAAGTATAGACATAGAAGGATTTGTCCTTATCATGAAAAAAAAACCCACATTTATTAAGAAGCAGCATTACAAGTCATGGAAAAATGTTAGAGACTTTTCCACTAAAAAGAAGCATTAGTCATTCTAACTATTCTACATTGGTATAGAAATATTAATTATAGCAAAAAGGTAAGGTCAAAAAAGTTAAGGGAATAAGAATAGAGGCACAAATCTTTCTGCTTGCAGATAGTGTGATATAGATTTAGAACTTAAGAAAATTTATCAAAATAATATTTTTTGCATTTTAGCAAGTTATAATACAAACCCACCAAACCTAGGATTTTAATATTTTTTTCTAATAAAAAGAAATTAGAAGAAATAGATATTAGGAGGAATACTATAGCCAGAGTGTTAGATTTGGGGTAAGAAAGGTCTGGGTTCTGTTCCTAATTCCTGACATTTATTGGTACTTTAACACAGCATCACCAGCTCTAGAGCTGGAAGACATCTCTGATCTCTAGATCAACTCCCTCATTTTATAAAAAAGGAAACAGGCAAGAGTAAGTGACTTGCCCAAGTTAAATTGCCCAAGCATCAGAGACGGGACTGTTTTTTTTTTCTGCTCCATCAAACAGCTTTTCCTTTGACTTATCTAAGTCTCAATTTCCTCATTTGTAAAGTGGGTCATACAAAAGTCCCCTACTACCTCAGGGAGCTGTCATGAAGCTCAAATGACATCATGTTTGTGAAGAATTTTGAAAACTTTAAAACATTCTACAGATTCCTGTTACTGTTAATGGCAAACTATTCAGTACTTCTGCCTTAACTGGCCATAACATACCCAAGTCCTGTAAAAAGATAAAAAGAAAACAATTTAATGGCAAGAATATAAAAATTAAATAATTGGAAAGTTATCTGCTGGACACAGCTAGGTCATGCTTATATGATTAAAGATGAAAATCCTCCATAGATGAATTTGTTGTTGTAGTAGGTTCTAATACCAATGCCAGTGGGTTATTTCATAGAATCATATAAAGGGCTGGCAATTCTATCCATAGTAATCATTGAACAGAAACATTGAAGTGATATACATAGGAGGGAAGAAGGAAGAAGATTTCCACGGTCAGATCTCATCTGCTAAATGGATAGGTATCAGAACTGTTCTGGAGTTGGATTAAAAAAAATACAGATCAATAGAACAGAATGTTCTAGAAATAAAGCTTTTTGCTCTAGAACTTCTCAAATTGAACAGGATTAAATAACACTAAGGCAAGGGATCATTGTTCAATAAAACCTGTTAGGGAAATTGGAGAAGAGTATCAGAATGAAATGGAATTAGATTAACAATGAGTTCCAAATGTATTAAAGGATAAGCAGGTTTTTAAAAAATATATATTAGACAGAAGAAAATGGAATAATTTATGCCCTATAAGCATGGATAGGAGGGAAATTCTTGTCTTTCAAATAATAAGAGAAATAGGCACCAAATGGATAGATTTGCTGATATAAAAAGAGTTTTTATACCACAAATTAACAGTTAAGAAAAAAAAAGAAAATGAGTGGGAAAAAATGGATATAAACATTTCTGATAATAATCCTCCAGGTATTCAAGCAAAAAAAAAATAATCCTCCAGGTAGAATCGATCAGGAAGTGACATACATTTATAAGCGAATGATCTACTTTTCAGTGGAGAATAACAACCACCACAATAATTATTAGGGTTTATATAGCCCTTGAAGATTTGCAAAGTACTTTAAATTTGTTATTTTATAAGCTGGTGATCAAAGTATAAGGATGAGTAGATCTCTAAAGAGGAAATACAGTTTTCAGTAGGAAAACTGTACAAACTGTTAATAATCAGAGAAATACAAATGAAAACAAATCTGAGATGCCATTTTAGACCCATTAAATTGGCAATGGCAAAATAAAATGATAAGATCCAATGTTGATGGGGCTGTGGGGTAACAAGCATAATGAGATTGACTGGCAGAGCTGTGGATTGAGAGAATTATCTTGGAAAGCAATGAGGAATTATGCAACAAGTTACACAAATGTTGATATCCTTTGACACAGTGATTTCACTACTAGAATATATATACACACTGAGGATGGTTTTGATAATGGAGGAAAACTACACAAACACAAATATTCATAGAGGTTTTACTCGTAATAGCAAAACAAATAACCACCACTTAACACCTTAGAAACAGCCTGTGTTCCCAGTGATTATGGAATGATGGAACAAATTAGTTGCCATGAATTTATGGGACCATGTCTTTACCATCAGGAAAGACAGATGTGAAAAATGATGGGAAGATTATATAAAGTAATACACTGTGAGCCCAGAGGACCTGGGAGTTTTCAAACTCCAAAGTTCATGGAGACTAGATGAAGTTTCATAAATCTTTTAGTTTTCTAAGTCTGAGTCTAAGAATATGAAGGATCAAAAAAGGAGACAAAGACACCAATTAGAGGAATGAAGATTAGTTTCTGTGAAGAGGACAGCAGAATGGGGAGGACCCAGACTGGGAAGAGATAGCTGGGAATGAGTGGAGGAGTGGGGGTGGGGATGGAAAACTGTTTTTTTTTTCTCTGTCTATCCATCAGAAAAATATAATATAAGGAAACCAGCCCAAGTTAAAGCCAATGGGTTGGTGGTCCAACATAGGCAATCTTTCACAAATTGCTCAATTCAAGCCACCCCAACCCAATAAACATGTATGAAAATGCTGAAATCTACACAGTACAAAAAGAAGTACAATGTAGGGGGCTGGGCTTCTTCATAGCATCAAACCCTTTCCCACTCTAGAATCACATTGTGTCAGAGGCTGAAGTGATCTTAGAAATTCTCAAGTCCAACCATTACATCTTAAGTAGGAGACTACATCTTATATTTTATGTAAAAAGGGGAAGCAAGGGAGCCTCTTTATCCATCTGCAAAACACTGAGCCACTTTGGGGACCCCCACTTCCCCCATCCCAAGTTTGTGTCACTATTCTCAAGTGCTGAGCTCAGACAAGCTTGAGAAAGATCACTTGAGCATAGTAGGGGTGGAGATGGGAGTAGGAATGGGGGTATTGATGGGCTGAATTGTTTCCTTCCATTGCACTTACATTGGGCAGTTTACAAACCTAGCCAGTTTCTATTACCAATCAGAGTGCTGAGTGTGTACTGAGGGCCCACGACAGTTTGTTAAATGAATGAATGAATGACTTCAATTGAAAAGTTCTATATTAATTTAACTCCTTGACTCCTAATTCTGTGAGGAGGCCTCTGTATCTGCAAAGTAACAGGGCTTGATCATATTATACACTTTCAGAATTCCCCAAGGAAAAGCCTTAGAACTTCATTAATGTTTTCCTCAAGTCGTTGAAAGGAAGAATTCTAATCTAATTGCCTGGATGAAATACTCAATTTAGCCTCATTTCCCATCAGTTCTGCCATGGAGGGGAATTGATGAGTTCCAGTAGTCTATATCCCTCACTCTTCTAACCGTCCTCCAAACAACCCCAATGGGTTTAGAAGTATTTTCCTGGCCAGTATCCTATTACTCTTATATCTCTAAGATCAACTCTATCCTAGCAGGAAGAAAATTAGATTTAGTTCCAAACTGATTTTCCAGACTTTATTTTATATTGCTTCCCTTACACAGCCTGGGTTCTGTTGTCAAACCTCATACCTGGAATGTCCCCAGTCCTCACCTCTACATCCTTACACCAATATCCTTCCCTTCCTCCTAAGCTCAGCTAAAATGCTACTTTTCCCAGAAGCCTTCTCTAATCCTTCCCTCTCTCACCTTGCAACATGTTATGTTTACTTGTCTGTGATCCTGTTGTACGTTCCCTACCTTCTTTCAGTGGAATGACATTTCCTTGTGTATAGAGCCTAGGACTTATTTGTTTACTTGTTTTGCCTCTGTATCTTTAGGCCTTAGGAAAGAAGGAAAGAAGGAAGGAAGGAAAGAAAGAAGGAAGAAAGAAAAGAAGGAAGGAAGGAAAGAAGGAAGGAAAGAAGGAAGGAAGGAAGGAAGGAAGGAAGGAAGGAAGGAAGGAAGGAAGAAAGGGAGGAAGAAAGGGAGGAAGGAAGGAGTAGAGGGAGGCAGGCAAGGAGGGAGGGAGAAAGGAAGGAAGGAAGAAAGGAGAGGGAGTCAGGCAAGGAAGGGAGGGAGAAAGGAAGGAAGGGAAGGAGGAAGAAAGGGAAATATGAGGAAGAGATGAAGAAAAGGAGGGGCAGAGGAAGAGAGGAAAAAAGGGAGGGAGAGAGAGAGGGATGAAGAAAAAAGGAAGGAGGGAAGGAGAGGACAGAGGAAGAGAGGAAAAGAGGGAAGGAGTAAGGGAGGGAGAAAGGAAGTAAGGAAGGAAAGAAAGAAGGAAAGAAGGAAGGAAGGAGAAGGAGAAAGGAAGGGAAGAAAACATATATATATATATATATATATATATATATATAAAGTATTGTGTTGTGTTAAGTACTTTTTACAAAAATCTTATTTAATCCTCACAAATACCCTGGGAAGCAGATGTAATTATTATTCCCATGTTGCCGATAAGGAAATAGAGGTAAAGTTATTTACCCAAGGTCACACAGTTAGTATCCGAGGCTGGATTTGAGCTCAGGTCTTCCTGATTCCAGATGTAGATTCTATTTATTATGACATCACTTAGCTGTATCTTAGCACAATGCCTAGCATCTACTAGGTGCTTAATAAATACTAGTTTAATTGAATATCTTAGACATTTTCCTTCTTGTGAACTACTTAGTTTATCTGTAGATTAAATTATATCAGATTTATTTTTTGTTCCTTGGAATAACGACCTCCCAACTTGTGGCCAAAATAATGACCTTCTCCCAACTTGTGATCCTGCCTTTGAGGTTTAGTCAAAAGAACAGCAGATGAAAACTTAGGATACCAAAAGAGTTGACTCTTAACTACTAGGAGGACCAGTATAGGGAAGTATGATTAAGTTTCATCAGCTTGGTCTCTGGAAGGCTGAATGAGGGGCAAGGGTAGAAACTGGAGAGGGCCGAATTTCTGATATCATGGAAAGATTTTTGACAATGAGAACCATCTATAAGAGGAAAAGGTGGCCTGAGGAGGCAATGGGTGTCCTTTCACCGAGAGATTCTAGCATAGGTGAATACTTAATGGATGCTTGTTGACTGACTGACTAATCATCCTTTCCTGGTCTGAAGGAATAGGGATGGATACCAACATGCTCCCTTCCCCCACATATATCCCTAGGAAAGGCTATGTTTGAATGGGTCTTGAGGATCTCTAGTAATCCAGTCACCCAACCTAAAAATCTTAAAAGACATCTAGAAAAGTGTGCTACACTAAAAAAGCCATAAATATCTAGGTGGACTGTTACCATCTTCCTCTGGTGATGGTAGCTGGGATCTTCTATGGAGTCCTCAGATTTCGTTGGATTCATCTTGTTTTTTCTTTCTTTGGCATTTTTGGAGGCTAGAGGCGACATTTCAAAGGAAAGAAGTGAGCTTGTGTCAATCCCCATGGCAGCCAGGACCTGCAAAAAAAAAGACATTGAGACACTGGACCCAGAAGATATCCATGTCAATTATCAGCATCATTGTGAAATCCTTAGGAACCATGGTATATTTATGCTCTGGGCTATTCTGCTCAAAAATTATTTATTGGGAAAATAAGTTTGATAGGAAAGGCAAAGGCAGAGTGAAATAGTTAGGCACACCCACTGGAATAGAAGGACAAATTTCAGAAAGCTTATAAGTAGCAGTGGGCTGCTAGTTCACCCCAGGTTATTGTTGGTTTTGAATGTCTTTTGTTCTCAAAAATGACCTTGATATGCAAATGAATTAGATTTGAGTGAGTGAGGGCTGTCCAGTGTCACCTGCCTCACTCTCCCCTCCAAAGCCATTTGGGTCCAGTGGCCAGATATAGATCAGGATGAGGGGAAATGGCTTTGGATGACTGGAAATGGCTCTGGATACTGTGGGAGACATTGGCCTTTTCAAGCTAAGGTCTTTAGCAGGTCTCAGTTTGATTGAGATAACCGACCATACTGTGATTAAGGCTAGCAGCTATGAAAGAAATGAGGCAAAATGGCCTTTTTTTATCTGCCAAAAAAAGGGAATCAATCCAGAAAGGGAAGGCATAGACTTGAGTAAGGAGGGAATGAGAGACATAGGAAGATAAGAGGAAGAAAAGAAAGGAAGAAAGAAGGAAGCATGAAGGGAAGGAAGAAAAGAGAGAAGAAGGAAGGAAAGATAGGGGAAGAAAGGAGAGGATGAAGAAGGAAGGAAAGGATAATAGGAAAGGAAAAGAAAGAAAGAACAAGGGACAAAAAGAAGGAAGGAGGGCTGGCTCAACCTCTTGCTCTTTCTTCAGCATCTCAAGGGCCTCTTGAAACTTTTTTTCCTTTGCTTCTAGTTCAGCCATCGTAGCTTCATTCTGCTCTTCATAAGCCATGGTCACAACCGCCAGGATCAAATTGACCAGATAGAAGGATCCCAGAAAAATGACAAGCACGAAAAAAAGCATGTAAATTTTCCCAGATGCTCTCAAGGTCTGTTGAGGAAAAAGAGGCAGAGGGAATTAGGCAGCTGACCCAGGCTCCCCACAATCTCTCTCACAGACTTAGGCCTATGAACTGCACCTCCATATTTAGACAAAGGAGCCACATTATGCAGGAGACACCCCATTCAATATAGGGCAAGAATCCCTGCTATCTCTCCTCTGTTCACATTGGAACCAAGGAATCTCAACAAAGGGATAAGATTCCCATCGGTAAGTGTGACATTGGCTCCCACGGACCTTGGGGATTTGATTACCAATTTCTCCTTGAATTCATTGGAGATCCATTTTTTATTTCTCAGTTCGGACCTGTAATTTTATCAATCAATCCAGATATGAAATATCTTTCTAGTAGTTCTTAAAGCCTTAGATAATTACTGGGGCATTACAAAATTAAATGACTTGCCCTGAGTCACCCACAGCGAGGCACAATGCCCACCTTCTAGAGCCATTCCTGATCCTGCTTCTTGGGGCTTTTAAATCTTCTCTTGTGCTTGCTAACATCTTTCCTTTTTTCACTTGGTTCTTATCTACAATTGGCCCATTCAATAACCCAACATCTTTTAGTTTTGTGGCCCTGGGCAAGTCATTAGGCCTCAGTTTCCTCATATTTGAAATGGGGCTAATAACACTGAGTTCTGGTGAGAAAAGAGTTTTGTAAATCTCAAGCTGCTAATGATGCAGTGACTTTTCTTATTCTTACTATAATTATATGATATATAATTCTGTAAACCTCCTCTAATAGGGTAAAATTGTATATAAATAAACTTAAAGATAAATTAGCTGAGGTCCCAAAAATACTTCAGCAGGAACTGAGTTAAGTCAGCACACTGTTCCCTGAATAATAATAATAACAACAAAAACAACAATAACAATAATCACTAACATGTATATTCTACTTTAAGTTTCCAAGTGCCTTTCAGATGTTATCTCACATATGCTCATAGCTCTGGGCATGGGGGTGGAGGTGGTGGCTATTGTGAGTCTCTTTTTTACAGAAGCTGAGAGACTTGTTCAGAATTGTTCTGCTAACAATGTCTGAGGTAGGATTCAAACTCAGATCTTCCTGATGCCATGTCCAGTGTTCTCTCTACTGTGCTACCTTCATAATATCATAGCATCCTCCATTTAGAACTGAGAGGCCTCAGAGATAATCTAATCTGACCCAATGAGGAGACTAAAGCTTGTGGAGGGAGAAAAACCTGCCTAGTGTCACACAGGTAATAAATATCAGGGCCAGGATTTGAACCCAGATCCTTTGACTCCAGATCACTGCTCACTTTCCTTTTTTTGTACCACTTATCTAGGGCACTGTTTTCTTGGATGATCGATTTGTTTTCCATTCTGAAGATTAGATCATAAAGTAAAATCAATAAAAGGGAAGAAGGAACAAGGACTACTTGCTGCACAATGCTGATCTTAATTTTCGAGGATGCTCATGAAGTAAATCTTTCTATTTAAGCATTTTAAAGGTACAGAGACTGAAGAATCTGCAAACCCTATGAGAGACCTGCTGGTAGAGTCGTTCCCAGTAATCCTGTGTCATCAGGCGGAATAGAGCCAGGAAAGCCAAGGCAAAGGTGTCGTAACTGGTGTTGTCATAATCTGGGTTGTCTCCTATCTTTAGACAGAAATAGCCTGTGGGACAGCTCCTGTAGGCATAAATAAGATAGAAGGTGAGATGGGGAAGATCTGGTCCAAAGTCAGCATCAGGACAAAGCAACAAGAGTAAGGGGCTACATTTAAAGGAAGCTTTCCAAAGAAAATCAAATGACCAGTTTTAAAAATAAAAAGGGTGAACTTACCACCAATGAAGAGGAAATTAAAGCAATAATTAGGAACTATTTTGTCCAATTACATGCCAATAAATTTAATAATCTAAGTGAAATGAATGATTGCTTACAAAAATATAGATTGCCCAGATCAAGAGGAGAAAATAAATTATGTAAATAGTCCCATTTTAGAAAAATAAATCAAACACTATATTAATGAATTCCCTAAGGAAAAAATCTCCAAGGCCAGATGGATTTATGAGTGAATTCTACCAAACATTTAAAGAAAAACTAATTCCAATACTATACAAACTATGTGGGAAAATAGGGGAAGAAGGAGCCCTACCAAAGTTCTATTACAATATGATACTTAAACCAGGTAGGGTCAAAACAGAGAAAGAAAATTATAGACCAATTTTCCTAACGAATATTGATAAAAAAAATTTTAAATAAAACATTAGCAAAGAGATTAAAGCAACTAATCACCAGGATAAAACACTATAAGTAAGTATGACATACCAGGAATGCAGGGCTGGTTCAATATCAGGAAAATTATTAGCATAATTGATTATATGAATAATCAACTAACAGAAATCAAATGATTATCTCAATAGATGCAGAAAAAGCATTTGACAAAATACAACACCCATTGCTATTAAAAACACTAGAGAACATAGAAATAAATGGAGTTTTCCTTAAAATGATAAGTAGCATCTATCTAAAACCATTAGCCAGCATCATATGTAATAGGGACAAACCAGAAGCATTCCCAATAAGATCAGGGGTGAAATAAGGCTGCCCACTATCACCCTTACTATTCAATATTGTATTAGAAATGTTAGCTTTAGCATTAAGAGAAGAAAAAGAAATTGAAGAAATTAGAGCAGGTAATGAGGGAAAAAAATTATCACACTTTCCAGATGATATGATATATACTTAGAGAATTCCATAGAATCAACTAAAAAACTACTAGAAACAATTAACAATTTTAGCAAAGTTCAGGATGCAAAATAAATCCACATAAATTATTGGCATTTCTATATATTATCAATAAATCCCAGCAGCAAGAGATATAAAGAGGAATTCTATTTAAAATAACTTTGACTATTGTCTAAAAATATTTGGGAGTCTAGCTGCCAGGACAAATCCAAGAACTATATGAACACAATTACAAAACACTTCACTCAAATAAAGTTAGATCTAACCAATTAGAAGAATATCAAGGGCTCATGGGTAGGCCAAGCTAATATAATAAAAATGACAATTCTACCTAAATTAATCTACTTATCCAGTGCTATACCAATCAAACTACCAAAAATTACTTTATAAAGTTAGAAAAAATAACATCAAAATTCATCTGGAAATAACAAAAGGTCAAGAATTTCAAGGGAATTAGTAGAAAAAATGTAAATGAAGGTGGCCTAGCTGTAATAGACCTAAAACTATATATATGGTACATATATTATATTATAAAACAGTTATCAAAACCATTGGGTAGTAGCTAAGAAATAGATTAGTGGATTAGTGGAATAAGTTCACAAGATACTTTAGTCAATGACTATAGTAATCTAGAGTTTGATAAACCCCAAAACTCCAGCTTCTGGCATAAAAACTCTGACAAAAATTGCTGAAAAAATTGGAAAATAATATGGAAATAATAATATGGAAAATAATATTGACCAACGCTTTACATCCTATACCAAAATAAGATTGAAATGAGTTCACGATTTAAATATAAAGGGTGAAACTATGAGCAAATTAGGAGAATAAGGGATAATTTGCCTCTCAAATCTATGGAGAAGGAAAGAATTTATGGCCAAAGGAGAACTAGAGAACATTATGAAATGCAAAATGGGTAATTTTGATTTTATTAAATGAAAAAGATTTTATACAAACAAAATCAATGCAGCTAAGATTAGAAAGGAAGCAGAAAACTGGGGAAAATTGTATCCAAGAATTCTGATAAAGGCCTCATTTCTGAAAATATAGAGAATTGACTCAAATTTGTAAGTATACAAGCTATTCTTCAATTGATAAATGGTCAAAGGATATAAACTGCTTTCAGACAAAAAATTAAAGCCATTTCTAGTCATATGAAAAAATGCTCTAAATAACTATTGATTAGAGAAATACAAATTGAGGACATTCTGAGGTACCACTTCACACCTCTAAGATTAACTAAAATGACAGGAAAAGATAATGATAAATGCTAGAGGGGATGTGGAAAAACTGGGACACATACATTATTGTTGAAGTTGTGAATTATCCAACCATTCTGGAGAGCAATTTGGAACTATCAAATTGTTGCTATCAAACTGTGCATATCCTTTGTTTCAGCAGTGTTTCTTCTGGAGCTGTATCCCAAAGAGATTATAAAAAGGGAAAAGGACCCATATGTGCAAAAATGTTTGTGGAAGCCCTTTTTGTAATGGCAAGGAATTGGAAACTGAGTAGATACCTGTTAGTTGGGGAATGGCTGGATAAGGTATAGTATATGAATATAATGGAATATTATTGTTCTATAGGAAACGATCAGCAGGCTGACTTCAGAAAGACCTGGAGAGAATTACACGAACTGATGCCAAGTGGAATAGAACCAAAAGAACATTGTACATGGCAACAACAAGATTATATGATGATCAACTCTGATGGACTTGACTCTTTTCAATAGTGAAGTAATTCCGACCAATTCCAATAAAATTGTGATGGAAAGAACTATCTGCATCCAGAGAGAGGACTATGGGGACTGACTGTGGATCACAACATAGTATTTTTACCTCTTTGTTGTTATAGTGGTGGCTTGCTTATTTTTTTTCCTTTTTGATATGATTTTTCTTGTGCAGTATGATAAATATGGAAATAGGTTTCGAAGAATTTATATTGGATCACTTGCTTTCTGGGGGAGGGAGAGATGGATAAAATATGGAACACAAGGTTTTGCAAGGGTAAATGTTGAAAACCATATTTGCACGTATTTTGAAAATTAAAAAGCTATTATTTTTAAAAAATAAAGGAAACTTTCTCATTGACCCTTTTCCTAAAGGAATGGCGATTCCCAGGGTTCCTTTGCCAGGCTGTGTCTGTATACTTGGTTCATGTTCCATGCTTACTTGTGGTGCTGACAATATAGGGAGAAATAACAGAATTTGTCCCCTAGTTGGTAAGAATAATTTTTAAAGCAAGAAGGGACTATAAGAGAGCCTGGGATGGTTGAACTCCTTCACCCTGCCTTGTTTCCTAGATTCTGATTACTTTCATCCCATGCTATTGCTTGCCATAGGTGAAAAAATTCTGAGCTATGTCTCAAGCCTGGTGCATTTGAAACTCTTCATTATTTTACTGCCCCAAGTGGGAAAAAGGGAAAGGGGGTCACATTTTCCTATTCTATCTGGGTTCCAGGACATGAGCCATCAAGAACCAGCTTGTAAAGCCCTTTCTGCCAATTTCACAGGATAAATCCAAATAGGAATCAGAATGGTATTTATATAGTGCTTTAAATTTTGCAAAGGACTTTCCATCCACTATCTCATTTCAGTCTCTATAAAAGCCATAAGTTTGGGATTACACATAGTAAACTTCCTCATTTTTAAAATGAAGGAGCTGAGATTTGCCTGCCCAGCCAATAAATATCAGCCACAGAATCTGAATCCAGATCTTTCCAACTCCAAGTGCAGAGTTCTCTTCACTATAATGCCTCCCCAGTGTCAAGGGGTACCTCAGGGCACCATTGGCCTTCCCTGCAGCAAAGAAGTAAGATAAGAATATTGAAAGCAAAAAAGCATTGGTTGACTTGATTTCTTTTGCCTTTTCCCTTTAATTAGAAACTGATATTCTGCTTTCCCATGTGGCAATGATGCCATATAGTCATTAATATCCCAAAGAAGTGGCTTTTACTCATCTATATCTACATGAAGAGACTTGTAGAGGCAGCAGGGCATGGTGTAGGACATAATCCAAAGACCTGGACTAAAGTCCTGCCTCTGGTACGCGTTGGCTGTATGACTCTGGGCAAGTCATTTCATTTTCAACATCCCAGGCAAATCTCTATTAAAAATAAGTTACAGGGGATTTGCTGGTCCATATTACTTTGAAAAGTTTCCCCATCTCCAAGCAATAGCAAATTTTGACCTTTCTCTTTATCCCCCCCCCATTTCTGCCACCAATCTTACTGACTTTCTACTCCTTTGGTTCTAGACCATATTTCTTTTCCCCTACTTATCATGGCAGACATATGTTCTTTAAACTTTGCTTCTTCCCCTTCATATATGTCTATTCTGTCCAGTTACTACTTTCTGACCCCATGCTTAGGAATGAGAAGCAACTGCATCTCAACCCAAGGCTACTCCATCACTCTAGACAAGAGTCTATTGGTTACTGATAGCAGCTGCCTCAGTTTCATCATTTGTGAAATGGGGAAAATAGTCTCTGTATCATAAATTTCAAAGGGCTTTGTGATGCTCAAAGGAAATCAGGATGGCAAAACCCTCTGTAACCCCTATGTCTCAGATCTTATTATTAGAAGGAGATCTATTCACTTTGAAAAGCACAGTGAGAAAGGAGTTAAAAACTTGAGGAATGGACCAAGAACTTGAGCTTTTATCAAGTTCATGGAGTTAGACAGAAAGAAATGATGGCTATATACTGTCCCTCAGACCAGGGTTTGAGGCAGGCAGGGCAAGGAAATGTCATTGTTTCCATTACTTTCAACTAAGGTTTCAGGCTAATGCTGGGGTATAATATGTGCTGTGTATATGTGATTTGGGCTTGGTGGGTAGAATGCTAAGTGTGATGGGATATGTGAGGAGTGGAATTAGTACAAGATGTTGGGAGAGAAGAGATATTCTTATTTCTTCTATGAGATATACATGTTTTTCTTTTTTTATTAAAGCTTTTTATTTGCAAAACATATATATGGGTAATTCTTCAAGATTGACCCTTACAAAGCTTTCTGTTACAAATTTTTCTCCCTAGTCCCCTCTCCTCCCCTACATGGCAGGAACTCCACTACAATATACATGTTTTTCCAGGTTCTCTTTGGAAAGAGAAAGATTTTAGAAGTGGCCAACATGGAGGGCAATCTGATTCCTCAACCAAAACTACTCCTTATTTTTCATTTTTCATTCAGCATTCTCCCCCATCACTCTGAAGTCATGTCTACAAAGCGGGCAAAATTTTCCAGACTTGACTTGAAACCTGGGTTACATAAAAACCCACTGGGAATGCAGATGGTCTAACAGTCTTTCAACAAAGATGTCAGACACGCAAGAATGCTTAACTAAGATGACAGTCACTCCCACCATCTTCTACTGATTCCCAGGGATAGTTCCATCAGCAATATTCCAAACCTTGCTCCCTTGGAGCATTCTCACTCCCATAAAGAGCTATATAAATAATAGCTGCTTATTGTTCGTTTCAAAGAAATTACTTTATTTATACTGACTGAGCAGATCAAGGATCTCAGGCAACAATCTGCTGTCCCTTGTAAAAGACACTAGAATGGAAGTGTAGAAGGCTTGTCTCTACCCAATTGGCTTAATTACTGCCTTAATTATACATACTATATATATATATATATATATATATATATATATATATATATATATATATACACACACACACACACACACACATACGTATGTGTCAGCAGTCACACCCTCAGGCATCAATGCCATGTTTTGACCAAAGAAAAATCTTGTTTTCTTTCTACATACTTCCCTTTCCAGTCCAGAATTTGTAATTTTGCCAGTTCCTTGAGACATATGTCACTATATATCATAAGCATTATAAATGGATACATAACAGAGTTCCAAGTACTTATTCCAACCATATAGTACAATGCATGTGCTCATACCTACTATATTACATTCATAGCGGAACTGCATCCTGTTCACCTTAGTGCCAAGGTCAGCTCTCCAAACACTGTCATACTAGGCTTTACATAGTAGATAATTAAGATTCACAAACCATGTGATAGCATATATGGAAGTCATTCATGAAATACATTATAAGCACGCCAATAATAGGCACTGGTTGGTCACATGATTATCCACTCCTCCCATTTCTTCCAGTAAGTTTGGCCATAGACCACAAACTGACCACCTATCCTAGGACTTCAAGTCATCGTATAGCCCATTATATTGTGAGCTGGTGGATATCCCACAGTGCTGGGTACAATCCTCAGCCTTTTTGGTCTGTAATCTCAGGCCTGAGCTGGTGGATGGCTCAGGCTGATCATCAGTGTCTCCAATCTCTACCTCTAAAGCTATGTTCTATAGTTATGTCTCTAAAGCTATGTTCTATACTTATGTCCATAATCAGAGTATTAGGTCAGAAAGAGGCAGCCTTTGAATTCAGCCTTCCCTCCCTTTCCCCACTTCCTTATGCCTGGATCTCAGCTCTCTCCTTGGACCATAAGCTTCTAGAAGGTAAGACCAAGGCTATAATCATGGCTCCATCTCCTGTAATCCTGGCTCAGGACCTTGCACATAGCACAGTTCAAGACCCACCTGTTGAATGAACAAATAGCACATTGCTGCACGGCATATACTCACCCTATTTCAGAGCCATTGCCACAGAGTAGGTGATCTTTTGTGCCATTCTTCAAAATCAAGTAATCTACATAACATGGAAAGGAAGATCAGATTTCAGGAAATACACTCTTCCCCTAACCCTTTAAGAGCTGAGGAATCCAGATTGTCCAGGGAATCTTGGGTGTGAACATCAAAATGACTGGTATAGCTAATGAATTATTTGTGTATTTTTTGTTTACATAGAACCTTCAAATTGAGATATATGTAAAGTGCTTTGCCAGCTGTGAAGTGCTATTATTATCATCAGTGCAAAATGTTCAGGGTATATAACATATATCCTAAACTTGGTTTAATAAAAAGAAGACTCTGATTGCAGTAGGAAAGACTTAGGTTCAAATCCTGGCTCTGATACCAGTGGAATGGCCAACAATAAGATATTTAATCTCTCCAAACCTCAATTTTATCATCTAGAAAATGGGGACAATAGCGCTTACACTGTGCACCCTATAGGGTTGTTCTAAGGAACATGCATGATAAACCTCAAATTCTAGAAACATGAGTTATTGGTATTATTATAGGGCTGAAATCCACTCACAAGGAGTATGAAGACGTCAGCATGTTTAGACAAGCTCACAAAAGAGGATGTTGTTTTTCTGCGAACTTCGGATTGCCCAGGGAAAAGTGGAGGGCAGTAGAAAGCTAAGGCCGATGGGTTTGTATAAAGGGGCCAGATATCCTAGTTTGTTTGTGTTATAATCAAATTAGATGGCACTTTGCAAAGTTCACATTTATGCACTCTCAAGTAGCTGTCCAAGGTTTGGACAATCCTCATCAGTCATGGTATTTCAGGAGCTATCCAAGGTAAGCTTAGTGGGACACCTGCATTTTACTGCTTTTTCAGTGTCACTTGTTTTGTGAATGACCTTTTCTAGGCTAAGTAGATAATAAATCAATGAGGATGTGCACAGGCAGTCATCTACAGCTTAGAGCCTGGGATCCTTTTTGTAGACATGACACTGGCCCCTAAATAGTCCTCTTATAGTCCCTGAAATTGTAGGCTGCTCTTTATGGGTGAAGATACAAAGTTTGGGCTTGCAATTTTTTTGCTTCTTGTCTTTACCTCTGCCTTCCTAGGCTTTCCCAAGTCCCAGGTAAACTCCCACTCTCTACAAGATGCCTTTCCATTGTCCCTTAATGTTAGCATTTACCAATTTTACTGATTATCTCTAATATACTCATCTATATCACGTGTTTCCTGTTATTTGCCGCTTATCTCCTATCTTTTGCCTTCTTTGTACTTCAGAACATTACACAGAACCTGGCACAGAAGAAAAGTTTAATAAATAACTGAGTGTTTGGAGATCCTCTGACCTGTTACCTGCTGCTTTTTCCTTTTTTCTCCTTTGCTCTCCAGGACTTTTCATCTCTTCCATGTCCCTCCAAATGCTATAGACACCTGAGCACTTGACTTTTCTTTGATATGAAGATAAGCTCCTTCAGGGCAGTGGCCATTCCCTAGTGTCTAGCCAAGTACCAGGCACACAACAGTTACTTTAAGTGGAAATGCAGTCTTTAGGTATTTTCTACATGCAAACACTTTATAAATGTTTGTTGATTTAACCTCCCTTGCTCATCACCATCACTTCCCTGTGAAATGCAAGCTCTCCATCCTGAGCTGCCTGGGTCTTTATCACTTTACCATCCCATCTCTACCCTCTACCCTCCCCACCCCACCTGACCATTAGGCACTGATATGCCATTGGCAGGCTTCCGAGTCTAGTCTGATGTATTGGAGAAGGATCCTATTATTGGGTTTGGACTTGGATGAATTTTGATCAAGGTACCAGCTCACATGTGCACCACCAATAAAGAATTAATTGTTCATTATGACATTAATTTATGGATAATCCACTCCCCTCATCCCCCCAATAATGATCAATACTGGATGAAAAGAAAGTCCAACACCATTCAGTCTATTTAATTATTGGTTCCCAGGCAGTTTGGGCTACATGTTGAAGATGAAAATCTCTTTCAGCTTGAATATTCCAAGATTGACTAGTTCTATACTTTCTAATTCAACATATTGAAAACCTTGGGAACTGAAGTTTTTTAATATCAATTGTACTAAAAGGCTGGGTATGCTTCTCAGAAAACAAATCAACCCTGAAACTCTCAACTTCTCATTATGCTGTTCTATGTAGATAGTATACTTTTCCTTCTTGTATTTGAATGTAAGCTACTTGCAGAGACACCATTTCATATTTATCTTTGTATCCTCAGTTCCTAGCCCAGTGCCTAGTTTTTAATTGGTACTTCAGTCCAATCTAACTGGTCTATTAAATTCAGACTACATGGCAGAGACTATACAAGGCACTGGGCATACAAAGAAATAAATCCAATAATGGCTGATTGCAAGGAGTTTATATTTTATGGGATATTTGTTGAATGGATGAATGAACAAACGAAACAGTCATCCTTCCTCCCTGTCTGAAGGGAACAGGAACCAGATTCTGCCCTTGATTCTCTTACTTATCAGCTTTTTCTTCCATTTGGCTGCCATGGAACTTGATGTTTGAAGCTATCTGAGGATCTTTGTGCTGGAAACAGATACTGTGGAGTCCTGGATCTAAACACCTGGATTTAAATCCCTACTCTGCTACTGGCTTGTGACTTTGGGTAAGTTGATTCACTTCACTAGCCTCAGTTTCTCTCTTTATGAAATGAGGGGACTGGGTCTTTTCCAGAATGCTGCATTCAGAGATCTCTGAGATGAGGAAAAGGGAAAAGATGTAAGCCATGGAGAGCCAAGGAGAGTTTAAGCACTCTGATAATTTCAGTTACTTCCCAAATAGCAAAAAGTCATTTTCAAAATTTGTTCTATTTAAGAAGGTCATCTTCACTTGTCTCAGTGTTTTATATTCCTCCCATTTTCATTTACCTTAAATTCATGTTGTTCCAGACTATGAGAGAGAAAGTTCTCTGACAGTCCTTAAGTTCATATGTTGAAAAGTTCTGTTCTTTGAAAGTATCCTTATTATAGGGTCATAGAATATTGGATCTAATTAGATCTCAAGGACCATCTAGTCCATCCCTCACCAAATACTGAGGTCATGTTATGATATGTCTTTTGGTAGGGTCAAATTTAGGAATCTGGAGCTCTGGAGAAACTTAAGGGATGAATAGAAGGAGCTCTCCTGAAATATGGCCATGATGGTTCTTGAGGAGATCTGGGAAAAAGGTACTCAGATGCACCAGATGTTTCCTATATGACTAAAGGCTGGTCACAACTGAGAAGGCTGAAGATATGGCCTCTGGAGAGAAAAAATCCCTATGGGACAATGTTGTAGGTTTCCTATAAGTATTGGCAAATTGAGCCAATGCCCCAGTTGTCCTACCCTAGTTATGGTTCTGCCTGTAGTGCCCTATCCTTCCTGTTGTTAGATATTATTTATGACACCAAAGGAGTGTTTTAGCATTGCCAAGAGCAATATGATACTGGTTTGGTAACTCTATAAAATACAAGCACAAGGGGCCTTCAGATGCACGGCAGATTTACCAGAGTCATTTTTGCAGAAATCCCACGCCTTGTTTTCACCGTAGGGCTTGCTGGTCGAATTAAAAAATGTACAGTTCTTAGTGCATTTGTGCCTAAGATTCCCCTTAAAGAGCTGCAAGGCTACGAGGGCGAAGACGCTCAGGCAGAAGACCGTCAGCACCATCACATTCGCCAGCTTCTTCACAGAGTGGATCAGGGCACCCACGATCACCTTTAAGCCTAGAGAGATCAATGAGCAACAGCTTAGAGGCCCCATAGCAGGAAGAAAGCCAAAGCCTTTCTTTCAACACTGAAACTGCATGATGTGCTTCCAGTGTTTAACTGGGGAGCAGTGACTGGGATGATTCCTCAGGGAGCTGAAATTTAGAGGGTGCATCCAGAACTTGCACCTTCTACAATGACACAAGGGAACATGGAACATGACGAGCAAGAATAATAAGTGCAAGTAAGACAATACTGAGTGGTATACTCCTAGAGGCTCCTCCAGGTCCCACTGAGGCAGCATCCTACCTTCTAGGGTCTCTTCTTGCCAAGGTGTCTTTGGTCTTTCTCATGCTTCTTAGTGCTTGTCCCAAGCACATTTTGTTACATTTGAGGCAAGCACCGACATGACTCATTATGAGTGTACATAAGTGCTTCCTACATTTATCTGGACAATATTAGATCCTGGCGGCATTCCAGATTTATGGTTCAAGATCAGGAGGAGTGTTTGCTGAGAGAATTAATACAGGAATCCCTTCATCTTCACTGCAATTTCTTTGAATGAGCTCAGTCAATCAATTAACCATCAGCAAACTTCCATTTGGTTTCTATCATTTGCCTCTTTCCTCAGTGTCAAAATGAGAATTGATATGCATGACCTTGCCATGTACAGTGGGTAGTAGAGAGCATCCATCTATAGCAAAAATTGATATTTATTTCATTTTTTCCACTTCAATGAATTTAATCACTCTCTGCTATTAGGAGAACAGTTTGGCACAGAACCCTGAGCTGGGCTCCAGTAACCCTGGCCACTTACCAACTGCCAGACCTTGGGTAAATGACTCATCTGGAAAATGAAGTACATGGTTCAGTTCAGTGGTTTTTCACCTGAAGTCTATGAACTTGTTTTCTTATTTTAAAATTTTCAATTACTGTATTTTAATAAAATTGGTTTCCTTTGTGATCCCCTGTATTTTATTTTGTGCATTTGAAAACATTATTCTAACAGAGGACACAAAAAAGGTTAAGAATTTCTGAACTATATGATCTCTAGGATCCTCTGCAACTCAAGCACTTTCTCTGACTCTAAGTAGAAGGCAATGATGATCCATGATCTCAGAACCTAGAAAAAGAGATTTGGGATCAAGTTCTGGTCTCAGAGCTCTGCTTTGTCCCTGGAATATTGAAATTGTTCTCACCAAGGGAGGACTTTCTATACCTGAACCCAAAGGTTCTTGAGTCTTGAGATGAGAGTACCAAAGGAATTAAAATTTATTGAGATTTGCCCAGCATGGCAGCTGTATTTCATCAGGAAGGAATATTGGAACCTAAGTCTTGGCTAAGACTCTGTGGAAAATCCACAGCCCATTGGCAGCTCAAGATCCAAAGTCTCTGTATCCTGCGATCCAACTATAGGACTACCAATCAAAGTAAACAATCATAAAAAGCCATGTGAGAGCAAAGTGAGATTTAGCCATCCCCTGACCAGATGAGGCTCCTTGAGGTCATCGCCTATAGAGAACAAGCTTACAAATCACTCTTCTTATCCAAATACAAAAACCCCACTCGTTTTAACCACTTGTACAAAGACCATTGAGCAGGAAAGCATGAAGGCAGGAGAGAAAGAACCATTTCTACATGGGCCCAGGACCATTTCCACGTGAATTCTATTGATGATAATGAGGAGAAGGAGACAACAATAAGAAAAATAAGATTTGGGTGAGAGCATTTTAAAGTTAGCAGCATGCTCCTTTTCAGAATTCCATCTGATGAACAGATATTGCAGGTGAGGAAACTGAGGCTCCACCTTGCCCATTGATTCATAGCTATTCAGTGTCAGAGTCAGATCTCAAATCTTTCTTCCTTACTCCAAGGCCAGGATTTTGCCTTAATGTCTCTGAGAAAAGGAAGTTTCCACTTTAGGACTAAGAGAACAGTGCTCAGCCCGCAAGCAGTCATCGAGAAAATGGTGCTGTCTTAAATCCTAAATCTGCGCTGACAATTCTGATAAATTGAGGCAGGCTGGCCTTGACCCAGGGAATGTGCATGGAAGCCACCCTGGGCAGAGTGAAGTCCCTGATCGAGGGTAGACCTCATTACAATCCCTCTCCCCTGGTCCCCACCAAAAAAGGGTGGGGTCTTTACTGGCTCTGAGACTGTTCAGTGGTAGGAGGTGACCAAATTTCCAGTAAGAAAGTGAACAGTTTTCTTTAGATACTTAGATGCTTGCTTGACCAGCAATTCTATCTCCTTACCTGGGATCACTGAAACTGTTTTCAGAGCCCGGAATACTCTGAAAGTTCTCAGGGCTGAAACCCCACGTAGGTCTGTAACTTCGGCAATGTACCTGGCAGATAATAGCAATCAATCAGTCAATCAATAAACATTTAGTAAATGGTTATTATGCACCAGGAAAAGCAGAAACAGTCCCTGTCTTCAAGGAACTCATGGCCCTGGGGTGGGGGAACAACACACAAACAACTATATATTGGAGATATGTACAAAATTGATGAAAAGATGGCAGGAAGCCTTAGAGAAGTATTGGGTGTCTAGAGGAAGGTCTTCTGCAGAAGGTCATATTTGAACTTAGCCTAGAAGAAAGCAGAGGACATTAGGAGGATGAGGAGAGAAGGGAGAGTCTTTTAAGTATGGGAGACAACAGCTAGCACCAAGGATACTGGGGAGGGAGCAACAGATGTGAGGAACAGCAGGTGATCCAGAATATTTTATATTGAAGAATTTGTGGAGGAGAGTAAAATGTAAGGACATGAGAGTGTAGGAAGTGGCCAGTCTCCACAGGATAATCCTGAACGATGGATCTGACCACAGCACTGACTTGCTCAAGAAGCTTCTGGGACTCCAGACTGCCTCTAATTTAAACGCAGATGTGTTTAATTTTTTTCTTTCTTTCCCCAGGGGCACAATGCCTGGCACAGAGCTGGCAATTAATAAATATTTGTTGAAATATAATTTCTCCTTATTGGAGAAGGGAATGAACATTTATTAAGTACCTACTATATGCCAATTACACTAATATTATCTCATATAGAAATATTAAAAATATTTAGTTCATTTAGAATAATGATTGGGGATTGAGCCCCTGATGACTCTTTTGCTACTAATTCCCAATTACCTACTCAACATCCATTGCTATGCAAGGTGCTAGGAGATTCTCTTGATGCAGGTGCTTGGAGATCTTCTTGATCCATCCTTGGAGGACTGGCCCTTTATATTTGTTGAGTCCCATCTTTGCTTCTATCTTCCTGTGGACTCATGTAATATCACCCAGGTGGGCAAACTACCTCCCTACTTTCCATCTTGGGTGGTTTTTGATAATACCCAGAGGATGGGATAAGAAATATGCTGGATTTGTGTGTACCAGGGATCCTGGATTCAGATCCTGGCTCTACTCCTTACTACCTGAGTGACTTTAGGGTTTGGGCCTGTTTTCTCATCTGTATAATAAAATATCAGACAATGTGCCTTATGGGTCTCTTCCAATTCTGAGTCTTTGATCTTATGATACTAACACAGACTTTTGTTTTTATATTCGGACCATTGCTGCTATTACATTGGCAGGAAGGACACTCCTGGTGCAAAAAAAAAAGCCTCTATAATTTATTGTTTTAGGGAGTTGCCTGAAGCACAGAGGGTTTAAATACTTCCCTAGGATCCAAAGCTAATACAAAATACCATGTTGTCTCTTTATCACAAATCAGGGTCAAATCCTTAACTTCTCTCAATGCGCCCTTTTTGACCCATTTCCTCTCTTTGTCATGTCCTTTGCTTAATTGTTTTCTATCATGTCCAACTCTTCATGACTCCATTTGGAGTTTTATTGGCAAAGATGCTGAAGTGGTTTGCTATTTCCTTCTCTAGCTCATTTTATAGATGAAGAAACTAAGGCAAACAGGATTAAGTGACTTGCCCAGGGTCGCACAGCTAGTAAATGTCTGAGGCCAGATTTGATTTCAGGTCTTCCTTACTCCAAGTCTGGTTCTCTATTACCTAAGTCACCCAGCTTCTCCTTGTCATGTCAGGGTAGTCTTTTTTAATGGAAAAAAACTAAGCCCTACTACAGTGACCACACTAGAATGACAAGAAAACCCCTTTGTTTTAATAAAATTTGAAAATGAGAGAATCATTCAATCAAAAAAAGGTATTTAGTACCTGCTATAGTCCAGGTACTTTGTTAAGCCTTGGGGACACACTTACAAAAATGGAATAATCCCTGCCCTCAAGGAGTTTACATTCTCCCCAAGTTTTGGTTCTATAACATGAGTTCACATTTGCACACATGCTTATGTATATACACGAGGATTACTTACGCCAGGGAAATCACACAAAAATCCAGCCAATTCCATGGATCTCGAAGGTAGGTGAATTCATTCAGGCAAAATCCTTGAGCCAATATTTTTATTAAGGATTCAAATGTGTAAATACCTGTGAAGACATACCTATGAAGGCAGAGAAATACAGGGGTATTATAATAAATTGTTATAATAAATGATCTGGCCATTTTTTCTTTTTCTTTTTGTCTTGAGGGATGATTTTCTACCAGATGGAGAGGGGAAGAAAATTTGAATACAGATAATTTCTGAAACAAAAGATATCAAAAAAATAAGATTTTTAGAAAATAAATTGGAGGGCAGAACCCAGATAGCAGAGTAGAGGAAACACTCAGTTGAGCCCTCCCAGTATTCTAAACAACTTTAGAATAATGCCTCAAATCAAATTTTGAGGTGTCAGAGACAACAAAAAGATCAGAGTGGGACATTATTCCAGTCTGACATAATTTAGGAATTAAGGAGACATCAATGACATAGAGGTGGAACCTGGCTCAGAGCTCATATGGTTGCACACCAGTAGTGAAATTAAATGATGGTGAAGAATTGTTGTGATAAGAGCAGCTTCAGGAGCTCCTGAGACAGTAAGGGCACCTGGCAACTAGTCATAAAGAGATTACAGGCTGGGCTATATATTATTTGGCATTCCTTTGCCACTCCACTTTTGGATCAAATTCAAGGTGGAGAGGAGCAATTTTGATCAAGAGGGAGTAGGGGCTCTGAAAAGCAGTATCACTTCTAATTCCAAGGAAGCTGGGGTCCTCTCTGGGTAAAAACCAGAGCAGAGACCAAGAAAGCTATGGCCACATCTCTCCACAGATCACACTCTGAAAACATCAGTGCAAAAAAAAAAATCTAAAGCTTATGACATCCCTCATGCTGAAAATAGAGCCCAACTTTGACATTAATTTATAGTCAAGAAATAGGCTGGAAAAATAAGGGAATAACAAAAAAAGAACCTGATCATAAAAATCTATGATGATGACAAAGAAGATGGAAGACACAAACTCAGAAGAATACGATGAAGCCAAAATAGCTACAAGCAAAACCTTAAAGGAAGAAAAATGAATCTTGTACACAAGCCCAAGAAGAATTACAGGAAGAGCCTTTTAAAAAAAGGATCTTAAAAAATCAGATGAGGATGGTAGAGGAAAAAATAGACAAAGAAATAAGAGCAAGAAAAGAAAATGATGAAAAGATAATTAACAGCTTGGTTAAAAAAGGCACAGAATAGAACTTTAAAAATATCCAAGATAATTGGTGAAATGGGGAGGAATGTACAAGTATTCACCTATGAAAATAACTCTTTAAGAATTGGAATTGAATAAGTGGGTACTAATGACTCAATGAGATACCAAGAAACAATAAAATAAAACTTAAAATGAAAAAAAGAGAAGAAAAATCAAAATATCTCATCAGAAAAATAACTGACTTGTAAAATAGTTGAAGGGGAGATAATTTAAGAATAATTGGACTCTTGGAAAATCAGTTGATGAAAAAGTCTAGATATATTTTAAGAAATCCTTAAAATCAAAACCCCAACTGATTGATATTCTAGAACCAGAGGCTGAAATAGAAGTTGAGAGAATCTATCAAAAGGATCCCAAAATAAAAACTCCCAGGAAAATTATTCCTGAATTCCCTTGTTAAAAAAAAGAAAATAATATAATATAATAAATATTGGGAGGCACAGTCAGGATCATACAAGATTCAACAGCTATCATGCTAAATGAACAAAGGTCTTGGTATGTGATATTGTTTACAGAATTAAGAAAAACATACTCAGTGAAAGAAATAATTCATTGTGGACCCCTA
The DNA here is from genome assembly GCA_023553655.1 of Myrmecobius fasciatus. Classification (NCBI taxonomy): domain Eukaryota; kingdom Metazoa; phylum Chordata; class Mammalia; order Dasyuromorphia; family Myrmecobiidae; genus Myrmecobius; species Myrmecobius fasciatus. The sequence continues at coordinate 297,729 of JAJPUD010002416.1, read as the reverse complement.
CTCTATTTCAATCAGTATTAAGCAATTTGATAGAATCATATCAAAGTTCTGTATATAAGGCCCTAGAGCTGTGAGCTGCAGGTTAACTTGCTTAATTATAGGAAGTTAACTAAAGGCCTTCCACCCTTGTTTTCCTTGTGAAGATCACCATGCCCAGCTTGTCAAGATGACAACTGTAACAATCACATGTGTAATAGGAGCAGAGGACCATGTCAGATCACTAACTATGGTGACTTGCACCATTTCCTCCTGCCCAGATTAAGGAGAAGCCTCTATATGGAGATATTCCTTGCTTCATACAACTTGTGACCCTGATGACATATTGCTTATTCAGTGGAACTATTCTATATTTGGCAAATCTGTTCCAGAATGACTGGATATCTAGCCCTGTAAAAAAAAAAAAGGCCCTGGAAGGAGGTGGCATCTCAGATTGCAAGAAAGATCTGAAGGACACTTCATTTTATATATATATATATATATATATATATATGGTTAGGTGGGATAATTTAATGTCCACATCAGCAAAATTGAGTATAATCCTTCAAGGGAAAAAGTTAATAATTAATGAAATAGAGAACATATAAGTATTCTTGATGAAAAGACCAGAGTTGAACAGTGTCCAGATTCTTTTTTAAAAAGTTAAATGAATTATAGGAGGAAATAAGCAGCAAAACTATACTAGTGGGGAAGCTCAACTTTCCCCTTTCAGAAGTAGATAAATCTAACCATGAAAGAAGAAAGAAGTTAAGGAGATAATTAAAATCTTAGAAAAATTAAGATATGACATAACTCTGGAGAAGACTGGATGGAAATAGAAGGGAGTATATCTTTTCCTCAGCAATATATGGCATCTTCATAAAAATGATTATGTATTAGAGCATAAAAACTTCACAATCAAATGTAGAAGAGCAGAAATAGTAAATGCACCCTTTTCATACCATAATGCAACAAAATTACATGCAATAAAGGGCAGTTGGAGAGAGCATAGATTAAAAATTAATTGGAAATAAATAATCGAATCCTAAAGAATGAGTGGGTCAAAGAATAAATCATAGAATCCATCAACAACTTCATTAAAGAAAGTTACAACAATGAAACAACACATCAAAATATGATGGGATTCAGCTAAAGCAGAACTTAGAAGAATATTTATACTTCTAAATGTGTATATCAATAAAATACAGAAAGAGCAGATCAATGAATTGGCCATACAACTAAAAAAAAAACTAGAAAAAGAACAAATTAAGAATCCCCAATGAGAGAAATGATTATTAATTAAGGAGATTAAGAGCTCTCCACTACTTCCAAAGTCCTTATTTTAAAAGGTCAGTCTCTTGAAGATATGATAATGAGATTGAATTAACTCTCCTCAATCTTGGTCAAACCTCACTCAACCTTACAAGGAATTTATATAAGGTGAAGAAGCCCACTGTGTTCTTCTAAAGCTTGGAAGAAGCCAGATTTTTTTTTTGTCTAGACAGTCCCAGATTGGGAGTGATCTGAGTATAAAGATAGTTTCTCTATTAAAGGGTGACATGATATCACTCTCAGCACCTCATTGAACACTTATTTCTCTGAAGGGTATATAAACTGTGACCCCACTAGCATGATTATCTTTGGTCTAAGAGAGATGGCCAAATGACCAAATAACATGTTGACTTTATTAATACAATTATTGTTACCCAGAAACTGTCTTAAAGCTTTTAATTGCTCTACCAATTAAATATCAAATTAAAAGCCCAGAAAATCAAAGGAGAAATTAATAAAATTGAAAGTTAAAAAACACATCAAACATATTTTAAAAGTTTAAAAAACACATTAAAATCTGGTTTTACAAGAAAAAAATAAAATAAACCATTGGTTAATTTGATTTAAAAAAATAAAGAAGAAAATCAAATTACCAATATCAAAAATTAAAGGGGTGAATGTCACACCAATGAAGATGAAAGTCAAGCAATTATTAGGAGTTATTTTATCCAATTATAAGCCAGTAAAACCAATAATATAAGTGAAAGTGATGGATATTTACAAAAATATATATTGTCCAGATTAAAAGAAGAGGAAATGGAATACTTAAATAAATCAATCTTAGAAAAAGAAATAGAACAAGCCATCAAAGAGGTTCTTAAGAAAAAATCCTCAATATTAGATGGATTTATAAATGAATTCTACTAAACATTTAAGGAACAATCAATCCTAATATTTTATAAACTATTTTTGAAAAATAGGTAAAGTAGGAGTCCTATCAATTTTTTTTGTGTCACACTTATGGTTTGATACCTAAACCAGGAAGAGCAAAAACAGAAAGAAAACTATAGACAAACTTCCTTAATGGATATGGTTGCAATCCTGAAAAAAGATCCCAAAGCTCCAAACCATAAATATAAAATATCACAAAAGGCTCTCTAAATATTTGTTAACAATTTACTTAATAAGGATTTATCAAGTATATGTGTGAGGCATTATGTTAGATATTGGGGATGCAGACAAAAATGAAATAATCTTTTCCCTTAAAGAGCTTCTATTCTATGGGATAGTGAAGATGAGGAGGAATAAGAGAAAAAGGAGGAGGAGGAAAAGAACTTTTGAGATAGATTCAATAAAGAAGTAGGGGGAGTAAGTAGTTCATAGAGGAGAACACTAGTTTCTTGTTTTTAAATGTTATTTTATTTCATTGAATATTTTTCAATTACATTTAAAAATTAACATTTAGAAAAAATTCTGAGTTTCAAATTCTCTCTCTTCTTTCTGCTAAAGCCTTCCCCCCCACTCACTAAAAGGCAAACTTTCTTGTTTTAATTGATTATTCTCGGGTGTTATAACATAGTGAATAAAGAGCTGGCCTTAGAGACAAGAAGACCTGGATTCAAGACTCGTTTTATATGATTGGGCAAAGAACTTTTTATTCAATTCTCCACAACTATAACTCAATTATTTCTAAGGTATTAGACAAAATGTACATTTTAAATTGTTCGTGCCCTGAACCAAAGCCTTTATTACTCCTTCTTAGTTATGACTCCAATTTCTTCCATAAGGAAATGCAGAATATTAGGCTGAGAACATTACCAACTAGTAAGTCTAGTGAGAAAACTAGCTAGGAAGAGAGGAAACGAGAGTAGGATAGAGACAGAAAGTGACTTTCTTGATAGAAGAAAGATCACTTAAGAATTTCATTAGGAATATTAAGACAGATCCCATCCTTGGGACCTTCCTAGCTAGGTTCAGCTAGCCATTGGGAGCTACAATTGAATTCCTCCTTGGAGATGCTTAATGTGATCCTTGCAGCCCAAGCATGTGCTAAGGAGGCTTCTCTGCCTTTCACCTGAGCAGTGACTACATCAGCTGCAAGGTAACTACCTTTGAGCCTGTTCCTATTTAAACATCATGAAAACTCTAATTAAATTGTTTCCATGAGTTTTACTCAGTTATTACCTGAAAAACTATGATCTAGCTCTTAGAAAGATAATGTAGTATAGAGGTTAGCATACTGGACCTAGAATCAGAAGACTCAAAGTCAAATCCCTGCCTCAGATTCTCACTGTATATGACATGACTATGAAAGCCTCAGCTTTATCAACTGTTAAATAAGGATAATAATACTTATGCTATCTTGGGATTTTGAGAGAAAAGTACTTTGTAAACCTGCCAGAAATGGGAATTATTATGTTAATTTCCATGCCTAGATAAACAAGTCCAGTAGAATGTAAGCTCTCTGAAGGCAGACTACAAGCACACACACAAATACACACATACACACACAAGCACATACACACACAGTTTTTCCCTTTGTACTCTTATTACTTAGCATAGTGACTATCACATGGGTGATGCTTCCTTTGGTTTACTCTGAGAATTTATTTAGATGCTAATTTTCTTAGATTTCTAAGTTAAGAGTTTTCTTTTTTTTTATTAAAGCTTTTTATTTGTATAACATATATATGGGTAGTTCCCCAACATTGATCTTTACAAAGCTTTCCATTGCAAATCTTACTCCCAGTCCCCTCCCTTCCCCTAGATGGCAGGAAGTCCACTACATGTTAATAATGTTGAAATGCTTGAGAAGTTATGCAAGAAAAATCCTATCTACAAGAAAAAAAAAAAAGAATCAGAGAAAGGCAACACAATGCAAGCAAACATCAATAGAGATCATGAAAATGTTACGTTGTGGTCCATATTTCATTTCCCTCTCTCTGGGTGTATATGGTTTTCTTCAGTGAACAATTGGAACTGGTTTGAGACAATTCTTTGTTGCAGAGAGCCATGTCCATCAGAATTGATCATCATGTAATACTGTTGTTGCTGTGTATGATGATCTCCTCGTTCTGCTCGTTTCACTCAGCATCAGTTCATGCAAGTCCCTCCAGGCCTCTCTGAAATCGTCCTGCTGGTCGTTTCTTACAGAGCAATAATATTCCATAACATTCATATACCATAATTTATTCAGCCACTCTCCAATTGATGGGCATCCCTTCAGTTTCCAGTTTCTAGCCACTACAAAAAGGGCTGCCACAAACATTCTTGCACAGGTGGGTCCCTTTCCCTCCTCTAAGATCTCTTTGGGATATAGGCCCAGTAGAAACACTGCTGGGTCAAAGGGTATGCACAGTTTGACAACTTTTTGAGCATAGCTCCAAATTGCTTTCCAGAATGGTTGGATCCGTTCACAGTTCCACCAACAATGTATTAGTGTCCCAGTTTTCCCACATCCCCTCCAACATTCATCGTTATCTTTTCCTGTCATTTTAGCCAATCTGACAGGTGTGTAGTGGTACCTCAGAGTTGTCTTAATTTGCATTTCTCTGATCAATAGTGATTTGGAGCAACTTTTCATATGACTAGAGATGGTTTTAATTTCATCATCTGAAAATTGTCTGTTCATATCCCTTGACCATTTATCTATTGAAGAGTGGCTTGAATTCTTATATATATGAGAAAATTCTCTATATATTTTAGAAATGAGGCCTTTATCAGAACCATTAAATGTAAAGATGATTACCCAATTTGATGCTTCCCTCCTAATCTTGTCTGTATTTGTTTTGTTTGTACAGAAACTTTTTAACTTAATATAATCAAAATTATCCATCTGGTGTTCAACTAGGAGTTCTAGGTCTTCTTTGAACATAAATTTATTCCATCTCCACAGGTCTGAGAGATAAACTATATTACGTTCCTCTAACTTGCTTACAAAGTCCCTCTTTATATCTAGATCATGAACCCATTTAGATCTTATCTTGGTATGTAGTGTTAGGTATGGGTCAAGCCCTAATTTCCTCCACACTAGTTTCCAATTTTCCCAGCAGTTTTTGCCGAATAGTGAGTATTTATCCCAAAAGCTGGGGTCTTTGGGTTTATCGAATACTAGATTGTTAAGGTTATTGCCTAGATAGTCCTGATATCCTATCCTGTGCCACTGATCAACTGCTCTATTTCTTAGCCAGTACCAAACGGTTTTGATGACCGCTGCTTTATAATATAGTTTTAGATCTGGTACAGCAAGGCCACCTTCATCTGCTTTTTTTTTCATTAATCCCCTTGAGATCCTCGACCTTTTGTTCTTCCAAATGAACTTTGCTACTATTTTTTCTAGATCTGTAAAATAATTTCTTGGGAGTTTGATTGGTATGGCACTAAATAAGTAGATTAGTTTGGGTAGTATTGTCATTTTTATTATGTTTGCTCTGCCTACCCATGAGCACTTAATATTTTTCCAATTGATTAAGTCTGATTTTATTTGTGTGGAAAGTGTTTTGTAATTTAGTTCGTATAGTTTCTGACTTTTCCTTGGCAGATAGATTCCCAAATATTTTATCCTATCATCTGCTATTTGGAATGGAATTTCTTTTTGCATCTCTTGCTGCTGAACTTTGTTGGTAATATATAAAAATGCTGATGATTTATGTGGATTAATTTTGAATCCTGCCACTTTGCTAAAGTTGTGAATTGTTTCTAGTAGTTTTTTAATTGAGTCTCTAGGGTTCTCTAAGTATACCATCATGTCATCTGAAAAGAGTGATAATTTGGTTTCTTCATTACCTACTCTGATTCCTTTTATCTCTTTTTCTTCTCTTATTGCTAAAGCTAACATTTCTAATACAATATTGAATAGTAATGGTGACAGTGGGCAGCCTTGTTTCACTCCTCATCTTATTGGGAATGGTTTTAGTTTGTCTCCATTACATATGATGCTTGCTGATGGTTTTAAATAGATGCTACTGATCATTTTAAGGAAAAGCCCATTTATTCCTATACCCTCTAGTGTTTTTAATAGGAAAGAGTGTGGGATTTTATCAAATGCTTTTTCTGCATCTATTGAGATAATAATATAGTTTTTGTTAGTTTGGTTATTAATATAATTAATTATGCTGATAGTTTTCCTAATATTGAACCAGTCCTGCATCCCTGGTATAAATCCTACTTGGTCATAGTGTACTATCCTGGGGATGACTTTCTGTAATCTCATTGCTAATATCTTATTTAAAATTTTTGCATCAATATTCATTAGGGAAATGGGTCTATAGTTTTCTTTCTCTGTTTTCACCCTACCTGGTTTAGCTATCAGCACTATATTGGTCTCATAGAAGGATTCTGGCAGTATACCTTCTGTCCCTATTTTCTCAAATAGTTTGTGTAGTATTGGAATTAATTGTTCTTTGAATGTTTGGTAGAATTCACATGTAAATCCATCTGGCCCTGGAGATTTTTTCTTAGGGAGTTGGTTAATAGCTTGTTCTATTTCTTTTTCTGATATGGGGCTATTTAAATAATTTATATCCTCTTCTGTTAACCTGGGCAATCTATATTTTTGTAGATATTCCTCCATTTCATTTAGATTATCAAACTTACTGGCATAAAGTTGGGCAAAGTAACTCCTAATTATTGTTCTGATTTCCTCTTCATTGGAGGAAAGTTCTCCCTTATCATTCTTGAGACTAACAATTTGATTTTCTTCTTTCCTTTTTCTTATCAAATTAACTAAAGGCTTATCTATTTTGTTGGTTTTTTCATAGAACCAACTCTTAGTTTTATTTATTAATTCAATAGTTTTCTTATTTTCAATTTTATTAATTTCTCCTTTTATTTTTAGAATTTCCAATTTGGTATTTAATTGAGGGTTTTTAATTTGTTCTTTTTCTAGTTTTTTTTTAATAATAAGCCCAATTCATTGATCTTTTCTTTCTCTATGTTATGCAAGTAAGCATCTAGAGATATAAAATTGCCCCTTATAACCGCTTTAGCCGTATCCCACAGATTTTGGTATGTTGTCTCCTTATTGTCATTCTCCTGGATGAAATTATTGATTGTGTCTATGATTTGCTCTTTCACCCATTCATTCTTCAGGATTAGATTATTTAATTTCCAATTAACTTTTGGTTTATTTTCTCCTGGCCTTATATTGCATGTGATTTTTATTGCATCATGATCTGAAAAGGATGCATTTACTATTTCTGCCTTTCTGCATTTGATTTTGAGGTTTTTATGCCCTAACACATGGTCAATTTTTGTATAGGTTCCATGCACTGCTGCGAAAAAAGTAAACTTCCTACTGTCTCCATTCAACTTTCTCCATAGATCTATCATACTTAACTTTTCTAACAATTGGTTTATCTCCCTAGTTTCTTTCTTGTTTATTTTGTGGTTTGATTTATCTAATTCTGAGAGAGCAAGGTTGAGATCCCCCACTAGTATTGTTTGGCTGTCTATTTCTTCTTGCATCTCTCTTAATTTCTCCCCTAGGAATTTGTGTGCTATTGCACTTGGTGCATATATATTTAGTATAGATATTGCTACATTATCTATGGTACCCTTTAATAAAATATAGTTTCCTTCCTTATCTCTTTTAATTAGATCTATCTTGGCTTTTACTTGATCTGAGATAAGGATTGCTACCCCTGCTTTTTTTTGTTCACCTGAAGCATAATAGGTCCTGCTCCAGCCTTTTACCTTCATCCTATATGTGTCACTATGTTTTAGATGTGTTTCTTGTAGACAACATATTGTGGGATTCTGGTTTTTAATCCAGTCTGATGTCTGCTTCCGCTTTATGGGAGAGTTCATCCCATTCACATTCACAGATAGAATAACTAATTCTTTATTTCCTGCCATCTTATTTACCCAAGTTATGTTTTCCCCTTTCCTTTCCCCTTTCTCCCTTCTCCCCTCCTCAATACTTTGCTTTTGATGACCCTCTCCCCCAAACAATACTCCACCCTTTAGATCCCTTCCCCCTGTTTTTACTCCTTTCCCCTGATTCTTCTATTTTCCCTTCTATTAGTTTATTCCTTTCTTTTCCTCCTTTCCCTCCCCCTTCCCTCTAGCAACAGACAAGTTTCTATGTGAAATCAAGTGTCTGATATACACTTTTAGAGCCCAACCTGATGAGAGTAAGATTTACACAATGCTCAACTCCCTCCCCTCTTTCTCTCAATTATATTAGGTTTTCTTTGCCTCTTCAAGAGATTTTACCTTGTTTTTACATCCTTTTTTAGATCTTATTTTTACCTAAGTTAAGAGTTTTCAAAGGGGACAGAAGCAGATGGTAGAGAACAGCCAGCAAGTTGCTCAAGCTCTCCTCAGTCTCCCTCAAAACAACATTAAATCAAGCCTCTAAATATATTTCACTCAATAATAATGACAAGACCACACACACAAAAAAATTGAGTGAAACATTTTTCCTAGCTTATGATAACTTTGAAGGACTGAAGGAAAAGTCTATCTCATTTGGGTAAAAGAAGAGTATAATCCAGCACAATCCAATCTCAAGCCAGTGAGAGGTTTCTAGCCACAAGACAAATCAGCAGCCAAGGTCCCATGGTCCTGGCTCAGAAGGCCAATGGCATAGCAAGCCAGCTGTGAGGCCTCCAGACCCTGAAAACTGCTAGCCTTGGAACTCCTGGCACAACAGGCTAGAAGTTGGGCCACTCCAGCAAAGTGGGCAAGCTGCCAGCCTTAGAGGCCCTGAGGTAGAAAGCCAGTGTCCAGGCCCCTGGCCCCTGGCCCAACAAACTTGAGATAGTGCTCCCTATACCTCAGGAGAAGAGCTCAACTTTAAAAGTCACAAAATAGGCTGGAAATGTGGAGGAAGGAGAAATGTGGAGGAATCTAACCATAAAAAGCTACTATGGTAATAGGGAAGATGAAAAACAAACTCAGAAGAGGACAACAATGTCAAAACATTTATAGTGGAAGCCTAAAAGAATATTTGAATTGGTCTCAGGCTCAAAAAGTCTTCTTGGATAATCCCAAAAGGATTTTAAGAATCAAATAAGAGAGGTGAAAAAAAAAGTTGGGGAAAGAAATGAGAGTGACAGAGAAACCCACAGAGAGAAATGGGAAAAGTAGAATGAAGAGAATGTGAATGGGATGAACTCTCCTATAAAACAAAAGAATATAGCAAAGTGGATTAAGAACCAAAATTCTACAATTTGTTTTTTTTACAAGAAATACATTTGAAACACACACACACACACACACACACACACAAACACACACACACAGAGTAAAGGTACAAAGCTGGAGCAGAATCTATAATGCTTCAGTTAAAGTAAAAAACATAGATAATAATCATGATCTCAGACAAAGCAAAAACAGAAATAAATCCAATTAAAAGAGACAACAAAGGAAATTATGTATTGCCAAAAGGTACCTAGACATTGAAGTAATGTCAATACTAAACATATATAGACCAAATGGTATAGCATCCAAACTTCTAAAGGAGAAATTAAATGATTTACAGGAGGAAACAGACAGTAAAACTATACTAGTGAGGAATCTCAATCTTCTCTTCTCAGAACTAGATAAATCTAAGCACAAAATAAATGAAAGAATTTAAGTGGTGAGTAGAATTTTAGAAAAGTTAGCTATGAGATATCTCTGGAGAAATTTAATGGGGCTAGAAAGGAATATAGCTTTTTCTAGATGTATATGACACTACACAAAAATTGACATCCTGTATTGGGCATAAAAACCTCATGATTAACACAGAAAGGCGAAATAGTAAATGCACCCTTTTCATATCATGATGCAATAAAAGTATATGTACTAAAGGGCAATGGAAAGATAGATCAAGAATTCATTGGAAACTAACTAATGTAATCCAAAAGAATGAGTAGGTCAAATAGTTTCCAAAGTTTTCTCACATTCACTAATGCCTTTGACCTTCAGAACATTCTTATAAGGTAGGAAAGACCAGGATCTATTTTTTTGTTATTATTTTTCTAGCTTTTCAAAGTCATTTCTTGACAGTTTGATTGGAATGGCACTGAATAAGTAGATTAATTTAGATAGAATTGTCATTTTTATTATATTAGTTTGGCCTATCCATGAGCACTTGATCTTCTTGGTTTTTTCCCTTTTTTTGTTTTGTTTTGTTTTTGCTGAGACAATTTGGGTTAAGTGACTTGCCCAGGGTCACACAGTTAGGAAGTGTTAAGTGTCTGAGACCAGATTTGAACTCAGGTCTTCCTGACTTCAGGGCTGGTGCTCTATCCACTGTGTCATCTAGCTGCCCATTTGATATTCTTCCAAATTATTTAGATGTAACTTTACTTGTGTCAAAAGTATTTCTGTGGATTTGTTTTATATCCTGCAATTTTGCTAAAGTTGTTGTTTCTAGTAGTTGTTTTAGTTGATTTTTTAGGATTCTCTAAATATACCATCATTACGATCTGAAAAGAGTGATAATTTTGTTTCCTCATTACCTACTCTAATTTCTTCAATTTCTTATTTTTCTCTTATTGCTAAAGCTAACATTTCTAATACAATTTTATTGAATAGTAATGTGATAATGGGCAGCCTTATTATAATGATGAGAGTCAGTGTGTAATAATAGTAATAATGGCTAATATTTATAAAGTACTTTAAGGTTTGCAAAGCACTTTATATAGAGAAACTCATTTGATCCTAGGCGCAGACTCTAAGAGTCAGGGAGATATGAATTCAAGTCTTGCCTTTGAGATATACAGGCTGTGTTATTCTGAGAATGTCCTTAAGACTAGAAACTACAGCATGGATACTGCTCTGCATTGGTAGAAAGTCACTGGGAATTCCCTAGACAGAAGAACTCACAGGTCTAGACCCCCACACACCATCCAAAGATAATCATTACTCTCAAGAGAAAATAGAGGTTAAGCAAAGTTTATGGAACATCACTATTCACACAGCTAATGAATGTGAGATGGAAGACGTCTTCCAAAACTCCATTTATATTATTAAAAGAAATCTGCAAAGCCAAAGCATATCAGGCAGAGAAGTGGGGGGGGGAGAATAGAGGCAGAATGTGACTGAGAAAGATAAAAGGAAAACAGAAGCTGGGACCACTGGCTGCCAAATGAGGAGAAACTACTTACTCAACAGTCGGTGGAGTTTCAGTCTTGGTCATGAACACACAGTTGACCATAATTGTCATCATGATGAAGAAACTGAACAGGGTGAGGAGGATTTGTTAAGGAGAATGTATGATTGATTCCAGTGGGGACAAGAGACTTCCTTCCTGGAGGCTCTTCTTCAAATGGGCTTGGTGTATCATTCAATGAACAGCTCCAGCAGGTCTCTATTGAGAAAGAGGGAGGGCATGGAAGCCTTTGCTTAGCCATGCTCCCTGAAATTCCCTTCCCAGGACACTTGCTTGGCTAGAAGAGCAGCCTTCCCCAGCTTGTCCACATTCTAAGGAGACTGGACTAGTTTTCAGAATGCAGGTACACTCATACACTCTGCTGTCAGGAAATAGCTACTCAAAGGGAAAAGGGAAAGGAAAAGGTTTTTTAAGGCTATTTGACTGATATGGAGAAGTATTTCCCTTGCTAATATTTAAAATAAAAGAACAACAATAACAATGATAGTGACCCCTATATATGTAGCAAATATATACATATATAATATATATATATATATATGTAGCATATATATGTTTGCAAAGAGATTTTAGGATATGCTTTCATAAGAGCCACATCATGTCACATTATTGTCCCCCTTTTATAGATGGAGATACTGAGATTCAGAGCAGTAGAATGACTTGGATCAATAAATACCAAGCAAAAAAGCTGTTAAAGTGCTAGGAGAAACTAGGAAACTGTTAAGTTTAAAATGAATTAATTCTGTTGAAATATCAAATGACCATTTATTTTTTGTATTTTATCATCCCCCCTAAAAGTAGAATTTTTATCAGAACATTGGCCTGAAGCGGTTCCAGGAAAAGTCAGAGAAATGGATGGGGGAAGAACTCACCTCTTTGTGTGATTTGGGAGCTTCCTTTCTGAATAATTTTCCTTGCAAATTAGATGAATATCTGTTATTAAAAGCAGAAGCCTTTTTGAATGTTCAAAAGTAGGGAAGGGACTCAATGGATAGAGCACTCAACCCGAAGTCAGGAAGACCTGAGTTCAAATTCAGCCTCAGGCACTTACTATATGATCCTGTGCAAGCTAATTAGCCTCAGTCTGCCTAAGTTTCCTCACCTATAAAATAGATATTATAACAATAGAACCTATCTCCCACAGTGGTTTTGGGGCTCAAATGAGATAATATTTATAAAAGCATTTAGCACAATGTCTGACACACAGTAGGTGCTTTATAAATGCTAATTTTATTAAATGGTTTGTTTCCATCTGGGTTTTTTTTTTTTTTTAATTACATCTGTGATTTCATTAATGTGGGGGATTCCTGGGCAACACCTTTTCCTGCAGATCAGCAGAATCAGCATCTCTCCTCTTTTAAATCTTCCCTTTTAAAAACATTGCAGGATTATTTTGTTTTTGAAGCAAGCTGAATGTTCTATCTCAAGAGGACACAGAAACACATGAGGCACCAAGACCCAGATACATTCGACTTCCTTAACAGGGAAAAAAATATCCATCATAAAGGATATGAATGGACCGATATTTTGATGGCAGTTCTCCTGATGGGATGGAAAGGACTGAGTAACCCCAAAGCCCAGGTCGCACTGAACCGGAAGATTGTCCGCCCTTTGTTTAGCACTATAAATGTCTGTTAAAACAAAAGTATAAAATCAAACCTAAGTAACCAAGCAGACTTGCCCCACAAGAGAACTTATTTACCTATTCCACCCAGTGCTGATGCAAAAGGGGAGGATGCCCAAATCCTCCTGCCCAGGAGAATCAAGTCCCTTCTGATGGCTGATTAAAAGGTGCCATATACCTACATTGCTCTTGAGGGTCCTAGTGGTGGGCTGAGGTTGTCTTTTTAAACCAGAAATCACTGTAAATCAAAAGTTTCTTTTTTTAAAGCTTTTTCTTTTTTTTATTAAAGCTTTTTTATTTTTTAAGACACATACATGGATAATTTTTGACCATTAGCTTTTGCAAAACCTCTAATTTCCTCCCTTTCCCCCACACCCTCCCCTAGATGGCAACTAGTCCAATATATGTTAAACATGGTAGAAATATATGTTAAATTCAACATATGAATAATATATATACAATTATCTTGCTGCACAAGAAAGATCACATCAAACTGGACAAAAAGATGAAAAAGAAAATAAAATGCAAGCAAACAAAAACAAAAAAGAGTGAAAATGCCATGTTGTGGTCTACACTCGATCCCCACAGTCTCTCTCTGGTTATAGATGGCTCTCTTCATCACTGAACAATTGGAACTGGTCTAAATCACCTCATTGTTGAAGAGAGCCATGTCCATCAGAATTGAATTCAAAGGTTTCTAAGAGGTGAAGTGATGTCTGGATAATGTGTCACCCAGATAGAAGGCCACTCTTGGTGTAAGAAAGGCTTGCATTAGAATTCTGCCTCTGACACATAATGGCTGTGAGACCCTAGACAAATCACTTCTCAGGGCCCCAGGCAACCCTCTAAGACCAAGTGCCAATCTACCTCGGTGAATGGAGTTTCTATTTGGGGATATCCCCACTTGGATAAAATCATATCTAAATAATATAAAATCACAGGTCAAAAAAGGACAAAATAAAATCTCTAGCACAGACATGCTTCCTCCTGCTCAAGGCTGGCTTTACACTATTTTTTGGTCCAGTTATGAAAATCAGGACGCAAAAGTACAGAAGACAGCCAGTAGTTACAGTGGGGGTCATGCTCCTCAGAGCCATCCACTTTGATACCTGTCTAATTCCCTAATCTTTACCTGCTACTCTCCCCCTGGCTCAGCTCTCCCTCCTCCAACGGGCAGCAAGTACTCAGCTTTTATCACCAGCATCAAAAGCTGTCCTGTGTCTGATTCCCATCCAGACAGTGTCTTAGGAGATGGGCATCCTCTGCTACTGACTGTTCTGCCCGGCGCCACCTTAGTGAATGAAAACAAAGGGGTGCAGCACAAAGCTTTTGGCTGGGCTCCCTTAGAAAGTTAACCATGTTTATAGAGATGCTGCATCTGAGTTCCTTCTACCCATCTCCATCCACAGATCGAACACCCCATAAAAGTGGAAGACCAAAACCAAGGAAGGAGTGACAGGGATGAGTTATAGAACGTTGAAGACCATCAACCCTGACTATCTTCAATTTCAGGGTCTCTTTTACAATTTGGGACTTGATTATTGAGATCAGATTCTCGCAATTATAGGGGTCAAAGCTCTAACCTGGCTACTTTCTGTTTCATTTCTGGATCTACTAGAATTCCTCCTAAGTAAAATAATAAGGAAAAGGCAGTCCTAGGTTGGTTCTGTTGGGCTTTTGAAGACTGTGTAGGTATGTCACCTCGATCACAAAAGCTTGGGATCACAAAAAGGTGGTCAAAGGTCTTTGCAATGGGCCCTTGGGTTCCCCCAGTCCCAGAGGTGGGCAGTATCAGGATCACCACAAAGCTACCACCTAAGTCAGGTTCTGGCTCCTGGGATCTTACCTTGTGATTTCTGTAAAAGGGGTCCAGGTCCTCCAGGGGCTCCCCCACCAATTCTGGGGGAAGTTCTCCATAGAACTTGGGCAGCTGGTTGCAGGCCTTTAGGTCCAGCTGGGGTCGGGGCTTCTCATCTTTGGCCTTTGAGTCTTTCTCCTCCTCCCCTTCACGTTCTTTCTTCAACTCATTCTGAAGTTTCTCCTCCTCAATCCGCCTTTCAATAGCAGCCAAAGATTCAGGAGTAAAAGGGTGGAAGTTGTTTGTCTCCAGGGAGCCAAAGGGATTTTCCATCTTTTCATTCTTCTTCAGAAAGAGTTTTTAACTCCTAATAGATGAAATGACTGAAAAAAAAAGAATAGCAGTGACCACAATAGCTGGCAACCAGAAGGCAAGAAGACTTCAGTGGAGTAAGTGGTGGTGTACCCTTGAGCATCTCCAGATCAGCAGGAGCAAAACAAAGCTTATTCTCCACCCTCTTCCCCTAGCTCTAGCCTTCTCCAAACCGCCCCGTTTCTACCAAGGGCACCAGCATCCTTCCCAGCACACAGATCTTGACTCTTCATTCTCCTCATGGCTCCTCAATCAATCAAATATTAAATACTTATTATGTGCTAACAGCCTGCTGAACTCTGGGAGTTCAAAGGAAGGCAAAAACACAGATCCATTCCTCAAGAGGAATTTTACATTCCAGTAAAAATCATTCGCCAAGTTCTGTTTGCTTTTTCTCTATAATATGTCTTACATTCAGTCCTTTCTCTATTATCCCTACCCAACTCCATCCAAATTCAGACCCTGCTCGCCTCTGGCCTGGATTGTTGCAGCTGCCACAAAAGTGGTCTTCCTGCCTCAAGTCCTTCCCCTGTCTCCAAACCACCCTCCACTAATCTCCTTCATAAACTCTGGGATTGACTGATCCACATCTCTAAATCCACATTTATTGTTGCTCAGTCATTTGAGTCACATTCAACTCTTTATGGCCCCATTTGGGGTTTTCTTGGCAAAAATACTAGAGTGATTTGTCATTTCCTTCTCCAACTCCTTTTATAGATGAGGAAACTGAGGCAAATTGCAGAGAGTGACTCCAGGACTTTTATCTATTATGAAGTCACCTAGTAGCCTTGGAAGCCCTAGCTCTCTTCAAGTATCACCTCCTGCATCAGGCCTTTCCCTTTCCTGATATCCCCACTTGTTAATTCTCACTCCAGTTGGAAGAGTCAGTACAACACCAAATCCAGGGTCAGGAAGAGCTGAATTCAAATCCAACCTGAGATATTCTGTGTGTGACATTGAGCAAGTCAATTAATCTCTACATGCCTCAGTTTCCTCATCTGTAAACAGAGGATGATTATACAGTACCTAACTTCCAGGGTTATTGTGAGGTTCAAATGAAGTATTTGCAAATCACTTTTCAAACCTTAAAATGAGATATAAATGTTATCTATTATTATAATTATCATTGCCCCTCCATAACTCCATCCTATACACATATTCAATTTTTAAAAATTTTGTATGTTTTTTTTGCTTTTCTGTATACTTTTAATATCCCAACTCTCTACCCCTCCCCAGACTAAAATGTGAACTCCTTGAGGTCAGAAACTGTTTTGGACTTTAGCATCTAATATACTGTTTAGCATACAGCAAGTATTTAATAAATGCTTGCTGATTGACCTCAGTATGACATATAGTTGCTATTTGATAAAGAGTTGTCTAATTGAATTGAGTCTAATACAGCTGAACTGAATTGAATTGATTGATTCTGCAAGGACAGTTGAAGTGAAAGGCTCTTTGACCAGGGATGGCCCTAAGATGACAAATGTAATTTGCATTTAATTAGTTTGGGGCATTAATGTTATTGTGGAACTCTCCCCTACCCAGATTAAACTGTTCATTGGGTTCATCTCTAGCCCATTTCCTTCAGTCCAACAAGCCACAATTTCTCTATTTCAGCAAAGCTCTTCCCTCCCCGTCATGGGTCTTGCCCATGTGTTACAGGATAAGGATTCTAGGTTCTTTCCGGCTGAAAATTTTCACTCCTTGCATCCGACCTTGACCGGGCCGACCCTTGGACAGCAGGCCCGTGGGCTTTGGCCAGATCACATTCGACACTTTCTAACTTGGGAGCACACAGCAGAACTTGCCCTCAACTGGTATGGCCACTGGGACTCAGGACTGACCATGAATCCACACTATGGGGTGGCTTGAGCAGGGAAAGGCTCCTTAAGATGCTCGAATCCCTCCCTTGCAATGATAGCAGCCTGTGGGTCCCTGGAGGGGGACTCTGGCCATCAGAGAGCAACTTGGCAAGCCAGAAGACTGTGTGATGGACTTGTTGAATATTTAAACTATAGCCATTATCCATCATCTGACAAGTCTTTTAAAAGTGTTTGCCATCTGTGCTGGCTGCAGCTCCCAGCAAAGAGCCCGTCTGTGGTAGTCAGACACTTGGACAAACATCCACAATCCTAGAGGTATAGGATGTCCAGAGCATAGGGACCTCATTCTTAATCTTTTTTTGCTTCACTGGTCTCTTGGGTGGTCTGGGGAAGTCTCTGTATGGATCCCTTTTAGAATCATCATTTTTAAAAAAGGAAGAAAATGCTAAATGTTAGTTAGAGGTGGAGGGTGTCATTTTCCCACCCTTCCTCCTCCATGGATCTCCAAAAAACCTCCCCAGGGGTCCCAGTTAAGAGTTCTTGATCTATTCCAATTGGAATCTGAAAAGAGTTCCTTCTGTAGTGTAGCCGACAAGGGTCACCCATCCATCCTTTGCTTGTAGAACCTCATGGGGGAAGGTGATCTTCTGCTCTACTTTAAGCCTGATGTCCCCTCAAAGTCTCTGTTCTCTATAAATGTTCCATTCATTGTTCTGGTCAGACTGTGCCCATTTCATGGATGGGAAAGGAAGACTGAGAGGAAATAACTAGCTACAATGACTGATAACGCCATAGATAGAATAATACCCAGGTCATCTGGACAACTCTGATGTTTATCCCTATTGAGAGAGAGCATAGGAAGGTGGATAGGGCTCTGGGCTTGGAGTCAAGAAGGCTAAAGTTTAAATCCTGCCCCAGGCATTTACTAACTGTGTGACTCTGGGCAAGTCACTTAAGCATGTCACCTTGCTATACCTCAGTTTCCCCACATCTCAAACTTTTCCAAAATCCCTTTTCTGCTCTAAATCTATAATCTAGCCTACTCTAATTAACTTCTCCAAAGGTCTGTTTTTCCTAGAATGGCACATTTATAAAAAGGTCCTAGCTCTGTCCTGCTAAGGATAAAGCAACAATACCCGCTACGTCCATAAGCCATCCTATAGCTATAAGCCTAGAATGCCTTTGCTTCCCAGCCTGATGAACTTTTGGCATTCTTTACAGTTAATACAAAATGCTTCCTCATCCAGGAAGTTTTCCTTATTTCCCCCTACTCCCTTCCCTCTTAGACTTCACATAGCAATTGCCTTCTATCTCTTTTATTTACTCATCAAGTACTATAAATTAGTGTATATGTTCTTTTTGTTAGTGTATTTGTTCTTTAGGGGTATACTAGAACCACCCCAAAATAATTTGGAAGAACCTATTGTTGAATTTTCAGTGTGAGCATTATAGTTCAGAAAGTGTCAAACAGTATAAATCAGGACTTGATTTACTGTTTCTGGATTGTCTAGACTTAAGAAAATGATGGAGAAAATTGTGATAACACAGATTAAAGCATGTCCTGTTACATTTTGGGGGAGAGAGCTCCCAGCACTCCATTGATGCTATTCCTTTCCCTTACTCCATCTCTACCCTACTAAAGTATAAGCTTCCTGAGGGCAGGGATATATAAGTAATAACCTGATGGAATAGAAATGGCACTAGATTGAGGATCAGAAAACCAGGACTCAACTTGCTTTTCTACCTTTGGGTGGTAGCTCTTTGGACAGATCACTATTTCTGAATCTTAGTTTCCTCATCACTAAAAAGATGATACTGGCCTCAGTGATCTCCAAAGTCCCTTACAATTCTAAACTTTTGTTATTTCATGATCTAAACTGTGTTAACTTCCCCAGTATCTGGAATGGTACTCTCCAAATGGCTGGAACTTAATCAATATTTATTGAATTTAAATCATTAAGCCTCAATGGCTTTCAATTTTATTTGTCTTTGGATGGAAAACAACACATTTTATCAAATTCAGAGTTCTGGCAATAACGCCTTGGGAAGTCCAAGTTTTGTGTAAAATCCCAAGAGAAGAGCATTAAAAATGCTCAATTGGATGACCCCAATCTATAGCAGAAATTGCATTGGAATAAAAGTCAAGAGATGAACTCAACTCCTGGGTCTAATTGTGCAGCCTTGGGACAATCACAGAACCTCGAAGTTTCTTTAGCCACAAAATGGAGACAATTTTGTATTCGTTACTTCCGTCCTCCATGGTTGAAAAGGAAAAATTGGGCTGTATAAGAAAATAATGGAGGCTATTTCAATTCAATATGCCGTTTGTTACCAAGAAAGTGGAATCTCCTAAAAA
>JAJPUD010002416.1:241456-278396 GCA_023553655.1 Myrmecobius fasciatus | reverse complement strand
AGGTCAAACAAATACAAAATCCTCTGCTTGGCATTCAATGCTCTTCCTAACCTTTCCAGCCTTCTTACACCTTTCTCCCTTTGATCCAGTTACACTGACTTCCTGGCTGTTCCACAGATAAGACCCTACATCTCTTCGCTCTGGGCATTTTCTCTAGCATCATCTCCCTCATCACTGAAATGTTCTTCCTCATTCCAACTACTGGCCCCCCGGGCTTCCTTTAAGACCCAGAGAAAAAAAATTCCATCACCTGTGCTTCCTATCTTCTAATTATTTCTTATTTATCATTTTTATAGTTTGCTTTGTATATAGCTAGAATGGCTGATTAACCCATAGATGGAAAGTTATTTTTGACAGTTCTCATGTTTGTCCTTGAAAGATAGCTTGGTAGAGTGGATTTGTTTGCCCATTTTCTTCCCCATTAGATTGTAAGCTCTTTGAGGGCAGGGACTGTCTTTTGTGTCTTTTTGTAACCCCAGCATTTAGCATAGTGACTGGCACATAGTGTACTTATGGATATTTATTGAATTGAATTGATTTGAATTAAAGGAAGGGACTCTAACAGAACTTTGAGCTACTCATAATGTTTAGTGGAGGTCTCTAGCACAGGACTCCATCCACATCAGCCTCTTGAGAGGAATTGACACACCGATAGCACTTTGTAAACTGTAAAGTACTTTTAAAATTCACATTATTCTAAAATTTTAAATTAATTTTAAAATGTAAATTATTCTGAAAAATTATTAAATTATTCTGTAAAAAAATTCCGTAAATTATCTGGGTTCAATAGTGGGCAGATTTAGAACTCATTCAAAGACTGGTCTAAAAACACAGAGATCAGTAAACCAGGGTTATCCTTCTTCTGTTTCCTCTACTCCTGGACTTATATTGGTCAACATTTCAATTACTTGGATGAAGTCATAGGTAATGGGTTTATCTAATCTGCAGATTACAGGAAAGTGTGAAAGGTAGTTAATATATTGGCTGATACAAAAAAAAAACCTATAGAGATCTCAAGAGGCCAGAATGAGACTACAGAATTGAATAATCTGAACTATAATAAGGACACATATGGTTTTCTGCTTAGTTTCAAAACATCATCTTCAAAGGATAACATGGTTAGACATCTTATGTCTAATTGCGTCAAATAAGGGAGAACAATGGATAAAGTATTGGAGTCAGAAAGATTTGAGTTCAAATTTAGCCCCAGACACATATTAGCTGTGTGAGCCTCAGCAAATCACTCTACCTCTGTCTGCCTCAGTTTCCTCATCTGTAAAATAGGAATGGCAATAGCATCTATCTTCCATAAGAGAACATTTTACAAACATCAAAATGTTATGCAAATGCTGATTATTATTATATTAGATGTTGGTTCACGTGAAAACAAAACCAAAACTCTGGGGATTTTAGTGGGTAGAAAGCTCTATACAATTAAAGCTAATACCATCTTGGGCTGCAGTAAGAAGCATAGTGAGAGTGAGAAGGATTTGTGAGCTAATGGTTCCACCCCTCCCTCCATTTGCGTCCCTTTCCCAACTGCTTAAATCAGGTGACAGCTACATGATCTTGCTCAATTTTGAATATCATCTTTCAAGAAAGGGGTTGACAAGCTCAAGAACAAAACTATGATCAATGAGAAGAAATGTCAGGTTGAAATCTGTCCCCTTCCCCAATACAAAAACACGTTCCCTACCTCCATGGAAACTACAATCTTGTAGTGATGTAAGTCATATTTATAAAAATATGATGCAAAATAGGATAATGAATTCACAAGAGAATGTAAGTAAAGGAGAGGTCAGAATTAGAGGGGATAAAGAAGGAATTTTTCTACAATTTGGGTCTACCATACTCTTCCTCCATAAATTCCATTGGCTTCCTACTGCAGTGCATCTTCCACTCAGCTGTCAAATTTATCTTCTAAAGTGAAGATCGGCTCACACCTTATACCAAGATAAGGTGAAATGGGTTCGTGATTTAGACATAAAGGGTGATATTATAAGCAAATTAGGAGAACAAGGGATAGTTTGCCTGTCAGATCTCTGGAGAAGGAAGGAATTTATGGCCAAAAAGAACTAGAGAGCATATATGAAATGTGAAATGGGTAATTTTAATTACATTAAATTAAAAAGGTTTTGCATAAACAAAATCAATGTAGCCTAGATTAGAAGGGAAGCAAAAAGCTGGGAAGAAATTTTTTTACAACAGTATTTCGATAAAGGCCTTATGTCTAAAATGTAGAGAGAACTGAGTCAAGTTGTTAAGAATACAAGTCATTCCCCAATTGACAAATGGCCAAAGGATATGAACAGGCAATTTTCAGATGAAAAAAATTGAATCCATAATTATATGAAAAATGTTCCAAATCATTATTGCTTAGAGAAGTACAAATTAAAATAACTCTGAAATGCCAACTCACATCTATCAGATTGGATAAAATGATAAAAAAATAATGATGAATGTTGGATGGGATGTAGGAAAACTAGAACACTAATTCATTGTTGGTGGAGTTGTGAACTGATCCAGTCATTTTGGAGAGCAATTTGGAATGATATCCAAAGGGTTATAAAACTGTGCATACCCTTTGATCCAGTAGTGTCACTAGTGGGTCTGTTTCCCAAAGAGATCATAAAAGAGACGAAAGGACCCACATGCATAAAAATGTTTATTGTAGTGGCAAGGAATTATAAATTGAGTAGATATCCATCAATTGGGGAATGGCTGAATAAATTATGGTGTGTGAATATAATGGAATATTATTGTCCTATAAGAAATGATGAGCAGGTTAGCTTCAGAAAAGCCTGGAAAAACTTACATGAACTGATTGTGATTGAAGTGAGCAGAACCAAGAGGACACTGTACACAATAACAACAAGATTATGTAATGATCAGTTATGATAGACTTAGCTCTTCTCAGCAATACATTGATCCAAGACAATTCCGAATGCCATCTTTATCCAGGAGAGTAAATGTGGATTGAAGCATTCTATTTTAACCTTTTTTTGTTTGTTTCCTTTTCTTTCTTGTGGTCTTTCCCTTTTGTTCTGATTTTTCTTTCACAACATGAGCAACATGGATATATTTTTAAAATGTCCCATGGGACAGAGGTGATATTTGTAAAGTACTTTACAAAGTTTTATTGTTCAGGGAACTGGGACCTCCCACAGGAGGGCTCTAGCATCGGCCTATTTTCTCTATGAGCCTTGGAAATTAAACCATCCCAGTAACTGTTTGCCACTGGGGCCAAGGTGTGATTGAGTTCATCAAAGTTGGTTCCAGTCCTTTCCCAGTCTTTCTTTCCCTTCCCTATCAGCTCTGTCTCTGGCTTGGAAGAGGGAAGAAGCTCATCCTACAGGGCTTTTTTCTGAGGGGGAAGTGGGGAGGAAAACACCTGCCATCTGTGAATCTCCCCCAGATTGAATTCACCTCAACAAAGGTTGGTTAAATACTTTCTGAAAGCCAAATACAGGCAAGGGAAGCAATCTTCCCAATCCTTAAGGAGCTTATCCTTTATGCCTAAAGACACAGAGCTGTCCCAGACTCCTACCTGGTTTCTATTTGATCCCAGGATCCAGGGGCCAGGTTTCTTAGCACCATTTGGGCAGACCGAGGAAAACCAAAGCTCACCACTTAGCTAAGGTCCGTTCTAATCTTGTCAGTTGTTAACACTTCTCCCCTCACCATAAAATTACTATGTATTTCATAAATTAATCTATAATAAAAAATATTTTAATATATTAATTATATATTACATATAATATATACCACATATATATTATATTACACATATATTATATAACATATAATGTAAATATATTAAATAGAATATAGTAATAATTAATAATAAATTAATCTATAATAATCTATAATTAATATATAGCAATGCATAATGATATAAGTGTATACATACATATATGTATGTATGTACACTTACCTTTCCCTCTAGGAGAATATAAACTCCTTGAAGGCAGGAATTGTTTTCATTTTAGTTCTAGCATAATAGTAAGTATCATGTTTGTTCAATTCAACAGAATTGGAGGGAGAGGAGGCCCAAGGGACCTAGAATTCCCAGCCAGACCTGCTCCCCAAGATTATAATTGTAGCTGATTTCTACCCAGCCATGAAGACAAAACTTTAGAATTACTTTAACTTTGACTTTGAAAATGATATTCTTCTCACAATCACTTTGGAGGGAAGATTTAGAATGGGATATAAACTCACAGCCAACTGTCCTCAAGAGGCTGTTCCCTGGATCCAACCATTCTGGAGAGCAATTTGGAGCTATGCTCAAAAAGTTATCAAACTGTGCATACCCTTTGACCCAGCAGTGTTTCTATTGGGCTTATATCCCAAAGAGATCTTAGAGGAGGGAAAGGGACCCGCATGTGCAAGAATGTTTGTGGCAGCTCTTTTTGTGGTGGCTAGAAACTGGAAATTGAAAAGATGCCCATCAATTGGAGAGTGGCTGAATAAATTATGGTATATGAATGTTATGGAATATTATTGCTCTGTAAGAAACGACCAACAGGACGATTTCAGAGAGGCCTGGAGAGACTTGCATGAACTGATGCTGAGTAAAACGAGCAGAACCAGGAGATCATTATACACGGCAACAAGAAGACTATATGAGGATCAGTTCTGATGGACATGGCTCTCTTCAACAATGAAATGCTTCAAACCAAATACAATTGCTCGGTGAAGAGAGCCATATACACCCAGAGAGAGGGATGTGAAATGTGGACCACAACATAACATTTTCATGTTCTCTATTGAGGTTTGCTTGCATTGTATTTCCTTTATCGGATTATTCTCTCTTATAGATATGATTTCTCCTGAACAAAAAATGATGTGTGGCAATAACTATACATATATTCGATTTAAGTATTCTAACATAATTATCATGTAGTGGATATCCTGCCATCTAGGGGTGGGGTGGGGAGTAGGGGGGAAAATTTGTAACAGTTAGGGTTAATGTTTAGGAATTACCCATACATATGTTTTGCAAATAAAAAGTATTAATAAAAAATAAATAAATAAATAAATAAAAATCTTAATTTCAGAAGAAAAAAAAAAGAGACTGTTCCCAACCCAATCCTAGCAGTGGCCAGGCTCCTGGAAGGAATAATTCATATGTCTGAAGACAAAAGAAAGATTCCTTCCTGCACTGTCCCTTCCACTTTTCCTTCCAATAATAATAATAATAATAATAATAATAAATTAATAATAACAAACACCTAGGTGATGTTGTAAGATTTACAAGGACAGCTTAGTCTACTTGCAATGGATAGAGTCTTTGGCCTTGAGTCAGGAAGACAGATTCATCTTCCTGAGTTCAAATCTAACCTCAGGCACTTACTAGTTGTATGATCCTGGGAAAGTCACTTAATGCTGTTTCTTGCTCTGTAAAATAAGCCAGAGCAGGAAATAGCAAACCAATGCAGTCAGTGTCTTTGCCCAGAAAATCCCAAGTGGAATTCTGAGAATTGGACGTGACTGAAAAACAACGGAACCACAAAACTTTGTAAAGTACTTTAGAAATATCACCTCATTGCATTCTCCCGGCAGCCCTGGGAGGTAGGTGTTATTATGATCCTCATTTTACAGAGAAGGAAAGTGAGGCAGAGAGGGTGATATAGCTAGGCAGTATCTGAGGCTGGATTTGGATTTACAACTTTCTGACTCTGTGTCCAGGACTCTCCCCTGGGACAGAGATCTAGAAGGGTGATTCATGACCACTTCCCTCATTTTACAGATGAAGAAACTGAGGCTCAGAAGAGCTTATTAAGTACAGGAGGCAAGATTTGGTTTCAAATTTGGTTTCCATTGTTCTAGACAGAGGGTCTTCACAGACTACTGTGGCTAAGGCTCCTTCTGCCTCTTTTCTATCATAGCACTCTGTAATGAAGGGCCATTCTTCCTTATATAATCTTGGCCAAGAGCCCAATATCAACCTTCAGACTCCATCTAATCCTAGTTCTGCTGCTTGATTAACATTCTCACTTCCCCAGGGTGAGCATAACAGATTCTAGAAAATAGAACAGGGGGCAGCTAATTGGTGCAGTGGATAGAGCACCAGCCCTGAAATCAGGAGGTCCTGCGTCCAAATCCGGCCTCAGACACTTGACACTTCCTGGCTGTGTGACCCTGGGCAAGTGACTTAACCCCGTTTGCCTCAGGAAAAAAATAGAACATCCCTTAAAGGATGGCTCTTCTCTGCTCAGTTCTTGTGGAACCTCTTGAGGAGACATGAAGTTTGGGGAGAAAAGCTAGGAAAACCATCTTATTTCTCTATTAAGTGAGTCCTAGTGTTGTCTTTAAATATTCCAAGGACAGTTAGATGGAAGAGCAATTAGCTGAACTCTTTGTCTCAGAAAGGGCAGAGTCAGGAGCAGTGGGTAGAAGTTTTGGAGAGGTAGCTTTAGATCTAATCTATAAAAGACTTTCCTACAATTAGAGCTGTCCCAAAATGGAAAGAGATGGCTTTGGAAGGTACTGAGTTCTCCACTGCTGAGGATATTCAAGGAAAGCCTGGATTATTGGGGATGTTAGGAGGATAAACAATATTGTTTGTCCTTTACAAATTTCAAGTTGTTAAGTGAATGTTAACTGAATTATTATTATCTCAAATGGGACCTATGCTTTCAGTGATGGGGAGAGCTCCCAAGTAAGTGAACTTGACCAATGCAGGATGCTAATGAGTACACCTGATAGTTCTAGAGAGTTGTTGGGAGCCCTGAGCAGTCCAGTGATTTGCCAAGAGTCATATGGCATGTAGGTGTCCAAGGTGGGTCCTGAAGTCAGTCCATATTGACAGAACTCCGGCCACTGGTCCACTGACATCATTATTATTAGAGAGGATTCTTATTCAGGTCTAGGCTGTCCTGGCTCATCTTCCCATTCCCACATCCTGGGAATCTACAAAACTTTTCTGACATTTCTGTTAAGCACTCATTCAGTCCTTAGGGTATAGTGCTTTTCTCTTCTGACTGACTACCTTTACCTTTTCCTTCCTTGGGGACTTGTAGACCATATTCCTATCATTGGACACTTCAATTGGTAATTCAGCTGCTCTCCCTTTTTGTGAGAGCTTTGAGGACTGGGAAATCTCCTCTTAAAGCCCCAAAGAATCCTTTTAAGTAGTGAATTAACTCAAAAATGTACCAAAATCCAGGAAAAGAGAGCCAGTAGAGACCGTCAGCTTCTTGACTTTGGAGCCTGTTGGGGAAATAAGGAAGGCTTCTTTTCTATCTGACTCATTTTTATCCTACTCACAAAAACAATACTCATAAGCATGTATCTCACTGATAGGGTCCTTAGCAGTTAATTTATGTATCTCTTCCTAAAGATAATACTGTCTGCTGGGTTATGCATTTTACAGATGTTGAAGGAAATGCTCAGAGAAAGTAATTGCTTGCTCATAGTCACACGACTAGCTAGAAAGTGGTAGACTAAAGTCTGAATTCAGGCCTTTTGACTTTAATTTCATTTTTTCCTTTGCCATTCCCCTTCCTCCCTCTAAATCTCTCTTTTTTAATCACAATTTTACCAGTATAGAAAAATCGCCAGTGAGGAAACTCCCTCCTTTGGTGAAAATCAGCAATTCATATGTATCTTTTTGCTGCCCATGGCATAAGGAGGTTGAGATTCATCAAGGTTCACAAAAGGCAGTGGCTGTCCCAGGTACGTCTGGAACCCAGATCCACATCACAAAGCCTCTTACTGTCTCTTAGAAGAGAATCTAAACATACTTCATTGGTTTGGAAAATCTGCATGGCTCCTTGGGTAACAAGGCACCCACCACCCAAGTCCAGCACTCTATTCTGCTGATTCATCATGTTGTAAGGTGTCCCAGAAGCCCACTGTCCTTAATAAGCTGAAGTGTGACTCCCACTGTCTGCCTGCCTGTAGATCCTCACCATTGATTTCATGTCTTTTGGGGGATGTTTTTTCCCATTTCATCAATATCCTTGGAGATATCAACCCAATATTCACCACACTCCCAATAAAACTGTTCAATTCAGACCTGCTTATTGAATTTTCTCTTCTCCCCCAGGGGATGCTACTCTTGACATGATTTGTTTTACTGGCAGCAGACTAGCAAGTAGACAAAAGTGTTGCTCATTTTACTATAGGCTTACCCCATGAGATAGTCAGGGGGACACTATGGTTTCAGAAGGGACCAAATCTGGATCTTCCTGCTCCCCTTGAGATGTTGACCAATGAGGATTCTAAATGAGAGGCCCTTCATTGGCCAGCTTTTGCTTTTCCCCACAGAGATCCTAATTCACCACCATTTGAGGAGATAATGGATCAAATCAAATAAATAAGGGAAAAGTAGAATAATTTTCAAGAGCTGAAGGGGGAGAGAAACTTCCAACATTTGCCTTCCATCCATCAGAAAGGTTATATTGCCCAGAAGCGATGCAAGCCCAATTCCCCAGGCAAATTGCTAACTTCAAGTAAAAATTAGGGCAGACACTTACATTTCCTTCCTTCTCTTGCTGGTCAAGGTGCATCTCATGACATCCACAAGGAACTCGATGACCTTTCAGAGAATAGTCGGCTATCTTGCTTTTTCGGGTACCATTTTAATCTCCAGTCCTGGGTACCATCCTGGCCGCCTCCCACTGTAGAAAATGCATTATCTGGAAGCAGGGAAGGAGGAAGGGAGGGAGAGAGTGTATGCGTGCGCCTGTGCGTGCTGGAGAAAGCAAGTTGTGTGTGTGTGTGTGTGTGTGTGTGTGTGTGTGTAGGAATAAGTAACAAATGTGATTTTAAATGAGCTCTAGGGAAATCCCGTAACCTGAGGAAGCAAGTCGGCAAACTCCGGCACTTAGCCCAAGCCCAGATTTCTTTCTTCAAATATTGGTGAATGATTCTAGCCCCAATGCAGGGAGCATCCCAATAACAGAGAAGGTTGTTTGATTCATCCTGGACCTGCTAATCAGAAAATAGGAAACAGAGAGCTGATGACTAGTGGTTCTCCCTTCTTCCCAGTACCTGCTTCCAGGGTGCTCATGGGAGCTTATGGAAGAGACTTTCCTCTAAGTGCCTATGGAAGTCATGTGGCTATCAAATTGTCATTGAGTCATTGCATTTGGAGAGGGTGGAATCAAGAGAAAACTTCAAGAGTGAAAAGTAGATTAAATTCCAGTCCCAGGAAGGGCATTCAAGGCTTAGTTTCCTAGCCCACATGGGATGAACAGTCCTGGTCTCCTAAGGGATGCTGGTTATTTTTCCATGTCAGAGGTCTGACAGGTTATGCCATTGACTCAAGCTCCCAACTGGCAAGTTCCTTAAATATCACTTGCCATTATCAATATCTCTCCAATACCTCTGATAGCCAGTTAAGCTCTATTAACATCACTCAGAGCAAAACTAATTTATAGGCTCTAGGAAGAAGCACAAACATATCAGCTTGAACCAGAGGTACTAACTAATCTACACTTTGGTTCTGCTGTGGAGGACCTCAGACTCAGAGCAGTTGGATAAAGCATTTGGTTCCATTATCTTTACTTCCAAATACAGTATGGCTTTTTAAACCAAGCAGCTCCCTTGCTTGCAGGTCACAACCTCTTGGCTCCCAGGTTCAGTCACCACCGGGCTGGATTCTGCAGGTTACTTCTTGGGGCTCTGTTGACATCACCTACAGATTTCACAAAGCATTGTACCTTTTGAAGGAAAAAAGATACAACCAGAACAGAGCCTCATCCCAGTCCCTTCAAAATCCAGGTATTGGATTGCCTAAAGGGCCAAATGCTCACAGCCTGACCCAATGCCTGGGAAATCATACCTTCAGGTGGCCCTTCAGAGCTCAGAGAGTCATCCTTACATCTCATAGTTACCAGGAAGGAAAGAGAGTGAGTTTCACCATTGGAAGTTTTGGAAATACACTCTTAATTCTGGTCAGTGTAAACCCAAAAGTCTTTTCTCTGTCATTCACAGGTCAGGAGACAATAGTTATATATCCTATGAAAACAAAAGTTAGGTCCTTCCACTCTGGGTCATCACTGATTTCTGGAAATAGGTTCTCCAAGGTTTCGTGTTATCTGACAATGGCAGAATCTCCTGTAAATGTCTTAGAAATGGACGTAATTGG
Organism: Myrmecobius fasciatus; assembly: GCA_023553655.1. Lineage (NCBI taxonomy): Eukaryota > Metazoa > Chordata > Mammalia > Dasyuromorphia > Myrmecobiidae > Myrmecobius > Myrmecobius fasciatus. The sequence continues at coordinate 268,297 of JAJPUD010002416.1, read as the reverse complement.
CCAACAATCACAAGAACAATGCCATTCAAGTCAAAAGTAGTACAAAGGCTTCAAACTGTCAAATGGGAAATGTAAGGCTTAGAAGAGAGCTTGGATATATATTTGAAAATGGACACAAATTTCAGATTACAACAAAAATATTATCCTTGAGGCAGGTGGACCAAGTGAAAACAGTTTAATTCTCTCTTTTTTTTAAACAGCCAGATAGGGCTGTTAGGTTTGTGAGATTTTATTTTATTTATTTATTTTTATATTTATTTTTGCTGAGGCAATTGGGGTTATGATTTGCCCAGGGTCACACAACTAGGAAGTGTTAAGTGTCTGAGACCAGATTTGAACTCAGGTCCTTTTGACTTCAGAGCTGGTGCTCTATCCACTGCATCACCTAGCTGCCCCAAACAGTTTAATTCTTGATCATCTCAGTAGCTGGGTTTATGAATTTAAGATTGGAAAGAGTCAAAGCTCTGTGCTTACCTTCCCTATTCCCATTCCCATTGGCAGATCAAGTCTCCATTGGGCAGCTGATTCTAGAATTAACTATGAGAGGTTTCATGCATCCCCATCCAGTGTGATTCCCTAATATCTTTTTTTTTTTTTTGCTGAGGCAATTGAGGTTAAGTGACTTGCCCAGGGTCACCCAGCTAGGGAATGTTAAGTGTCTGAGACCAGATTTGAACTCAGGTCTTCCTGACTTCAGGGCTGGTGCTCTATCTACTGCACCACCTAGCTGCCCCAATTCCCTAATATCTTTAAACCAATTGACATCAATTATCTTTTATAAAAGGGAATTGACTGAGAAGGCATATCTGGAACAATATTTGCAAAATAATTGTCCCTTCTCCCTACTCCCCCTTGCTTATTCTCCTTGAACAAAAGCTCAAATTTCTGGAGGAAAGTGGGCTCAGACTTAATGTACCAAAATAGTGAGGTACACAAGTAGAAAGCATATGGATCCAAGGATACTCTATGACTCAGTCGTGGAGTCCATCCAAAATTCTCTTCAAGGAATAGCAGTAGTAATGGATAAGTCACTCCTTTGCTTAGTTGAGTTTGCTCCTTCTGCTAGAAACATCTTGGTTGGTGGGTCCACTGTGGGGTCAGGTCACTCAGGGACTTTCCTGACTCTTGTGCTATTTTAGCTTTGACTCTGGTGGTCTCTGGTCCCACTGCCAATTGTTTAGGGCATCTGTGAATACTTGTCTTAACTTGTCACACAACCTGGTCAATTCCATCTTCAGAGGCTCGTTCACCTAAGATTGGGAAAGACTAAACACAAAAGAAACAAAAAAAGAGGTGTCATGAATTCACAATCACATGGTAGCCGGGTGGCAGCTTGCCTTCTGCCCCTTTCCCCATCCAGAAGCACAGAGCTGTCTTTCTCACTTAAAACTACTGGGGAAGAGTGGAAGAGATTGGTTGCTCAAACCTTTTTGTATGTTCATAATTACTTAATGGAATTTTATAAACTTATATTTATTGTCTTCATAATTACAAGTAAAATAGAATTTATATTTTATAATTATATAATGTAATTTTTATTCTGGTGTCTTTTGGGACAATTGTAGCTATTATAAACACTTAATAAATTTTAAAGAATATTGTGAGTAATATATTAAATCATCCTGGTTGTTCACAACACATTTTCATTGTTGTTGAAAGAGAAACAAAAATTATTAAGGATCCTTCCCTTACTTCCCTACTGACCTTTAAATTTATAATTTTACAGGAAGTGCTCAGGGTCAGGACACAAATCCATAGATAAAGAATACATGGTAGAATTGTACTAAGGGAGATATGTAAAATCAGTGTTGCAACTACATTTACAAACTTTGTTTTCCTTAAAGTACAAAGTAAGACCTCTTCTTTTGAGAATGGTCTTATTGGGTGATCTTTCCAGGATGAGTTCTCACACTTATTTATGCCTGCCATTGTTGGCAGCGCTTCCTAGCATTTCTTGACATGGTCCTGGGACTCCTTTGCTGCCACAATTTTGTTTCACTTCCACAGTGATCGTCAGTCAAAATCTACACTTTCGCATGGCTACTTTTCTGCTACCTGTCTGCTGCTGTCTGTTTCTCCTCTAAGAAAATTACATTTCTATTTTAGAGCAAGACCAAGATTGATAGAGTTTTGCTTCTACTATTAGTGAACGTTATAACTTGTTTTCTGCTTAGCAAATCAAAGGACTGTTCATACAACAACCAAGATTTCTAAAATATCACCATTCTTCATTCCAGTCTCTCAGCTTTTACTTATTTCGACTGGGGAGGGGACTGCCTCAGGCTGTAAACAAATTTTTTCAACATAACCCAAATTTATAGATTCTTCTTTTTAATTCTACGGACTAATATTTACTCTTTAATTTGACTTTCCAGTACCTGTCATGTCCCTTGGTAATCAATTGTGTATTATGCAATTTTATCTTGAATATACATCTAGGAAGCAGAGACAGGATGGTAGAGAAAAACCAAGAAGTTGTCTGAGTTCTCTCCAGTTTCCCCTAGAAATGATGTTAAATCAAGTCTCTAAACAGATTCTTGAGACAGAATCTACAAAAAAGATGGTGTGAAACAATTTTCCAGCTGAAGGTAACTTCAGGAAAGGTCTTTCTCACTAGGATAAAAGGAGAGTATGGTCCAGCACATTCATGGCGTGAGCAATCTAGTGTGAGGCTTTTAGCCACAGCACAGATCAATATCAGATGCTTCTGAGCTCAGTGAACCAGTGGCTTAGCAGACCAGGTGAGGTCTCCAGCTCCAGCTCCTGCTCTAAATTCCAGAATTATCAGATCAAGGAGAGGATACTGCAAGTAGTCAAAAGAAAACAATTCAAATATGCAGGAGCCAGAGAAAGAATTACCCAGAATTTAGAAGCTTCAACATTAAAGATGAGAAAGTCTGCTAGAAGGCAAAGGAGCTTAGATTGCAAGCAAGAATCAACTACCCAGTAAAATTGAACATAATCTTTAAGGGAAAAAATATGAACATTCAAAGATTAGGGAATTTTCAATCAATTCTGATAAAAAGGTCAGAGCTAATTAGAAAATCCAATCTTCAAATACAAGACTTAAGAAAAGATAAAAAGGTAAAGAAAAAAGAAAAAAAATATTTAAGGGTTAAACTATTTACATCCCTACATGGGGGGAAGATAATACTTGTAACTCTTCAGAATTGTTTTAGGGCAGTTAGATGGAGGTATACATAGCCAGAGGATGTAGGTACAAGTTGATTTTGATCTGTTGATACAAAAAAAGAAACCAGGGATGGAAAAAGGAAAGAAGAGGTAAAATGGGATAAATTACATCACATAAAAAGGTACAAAAGACCTATTAAAGAAGAGGTTAAAGGGTTGGGAATGAGCATTGTTTGAACCTTAATATCATCAGATTTGGATCAAAAAGGGAATAACATATACAATTAGTTGGGTATAGAAATTTATTTTACCTATAGGGAAAAAGGGAACAAAAAGGGGAGAGAGAAGGCTAATAGAAAGGAGGACAGAAGTAGAAGGGGAAAGTTGTAAGCAAAGGGGGGTTCATAGAAAAGAGGGCAGATTGATGGATGTGGGAGTCAGAAACAAAGCACCAGAGAGGCAGGTAAGGGTGAAAAGAGAGAGAAAAGTGTAAATGAGAAAAAGTTGGATGAAAGAAAATGCACAGTAATCATAACTATGGATGTGAATGGGATGAACCTTCCCATAAAATGGAAGCAGATAGAGTAGATGAAAAGCTATAATACTACACAATGTTTTTATAAGAAACACATTTGAATCAGAGTTACACACAGAGAATGAAGGTAAAAGGCTAAAACAGAATATATTATGCTTCAGCTGAAGTAGAAAGAAGAGGAATAGCAATCCTGATCTCAGATAAAGCAAAAGCAAAAATAGATCTAATTGAAAGAGATAAGAAAGGAAACTACATCTTGCTAACGGGTGCCATAGATAATGAAGTAATATCAATATATAGCACCAAGTGGTATGGAATACAAATTCTTAGGGAAGTTAAATGAATTACAGGAAGAAATAGACAGCAAAACTATACTAATGAGAGATCTCAACCTCCCACCGTCAGATATAGATAAATATAACCACAAAATAAAGAAGAAAGAAGTTAAGGAGGTAAACAGGATTTTAGGAAAGTTAAATATGATAGACCTTTAAGGAAAATTGAAGGGGGATAGTAAGGAAGATGCCTTTTTCTCAATGATATATGGCACCTACACAAAAAATGACCATATGTCAGGGCACAAAATTTCACAAGCAAATAAAGAAAGGAAGAAATATTAAATCTAAAATTTTCAGATCATGACGCAAAAAATTACATGTAATAAAGGATCATGGAAAAATAGATTGCAAATAAATTAAATCCTAAAAATGAGTGGGTCAAACTAAAAATCATAGAAACAATTATTTCATTCAAGAGAATGACAATAATGAGACAACATACAAAACTCATAGAATGCAGTCAAAGCAGTTCTTAGGGGAAATTTTATATTTCTAAATGTTTTCATGAATGAAATGGAGAAAGAAGAGATCAATGAATTGGGCATGCAAATAAAAAAGCTAGAAAAAGAACAAATTAAAACCCCCAATTAAGTTTCAAATTAAAAATTGTAAAAATCAAAAGAGAGATTAATAAAATTGAAAGTTAGAAAAACCATTGAACTAACAAATAAAACTTTTTTGGGGGAAAAATGCAATAAAATGATAAGCAATTGGTTAATTTGATTAGAAAAAGGAAAAAGAAAGCCAAATTATCCATATCAAAACTGAAAAGGGTGAAATTGCCACCAATGAAGAGGAAATTAAAGCAATAATTAGGATTTAGTTTGTCCAATTTCCAATAAATCTGATACTCTAACTGAAAAGGATATTTAACAAAATATAAATTTTTCCTACCCCCAACTGTGGTCTCAAATTAGCAGAAAGAAACTGTCTGGGGTATATTGTAAGAAATTAAACAAGCATTTATTAAGTATCTACTATATGACAGGAACCACACTGAACACTTTAAAAATATTGTCTCATTTGTCTTTACAACCATTTTGGGAGAGAGATCCTATTAGTATCCCCATTTTGCAATTGAGTAAATGGAGACAGATAGATTTACTCAGAAACAGGGTCTGAGGCTCTATTTGAATTCAGGTCTTCCTGACTCCAGCTCTATCCACTTGGAACATGCTTCTTGGTAATGGGCTAGTCATTTCTGACCACCACTTAGTCAGAAGAGTCAACTAAAATCAAATTACAACACTGGCTTCATTCCAAGAAATTCCCAGCAATCCAATCAACATTTCTTTGGTTACTTCCATTTATGTGGATGGGTTACCTGCAAGATGACCCTGAGAATTTGGGGAAATAACTCAGAATTAGTTATTTTGAGGATCTTGCAGTTGGAAGTGACTTTAAAGGCCATCCAATCCATTTGTACTTGAATAAGAATCTTTTTTACGTCATCACTGATGAGGGAGTCATCCATCCTTTGAATAAAGATGTCCATCAAAATGTATTTTTATGGATGAATGCAAAAATAATAAAATATGACTGAGGACCTTAGCATATTTGGTCTCCCTTCCCCCCATGTGTGGTGACTCTGTGGGAAGATAAGGTCAATAGTTTCAAAGGATGGGTAGGCATGGATAAGTTGCAGTTTGTAGCATAAAAAAATACTACATTAGTGAAATCTCAGGTTCATTGGAGGATCTGAGGATGTCATCAACCAGCTCCTGAGACAACCTCTTGTACTTGGGGATAACTCTGTCAGGAAGTTTTCCTTATATCATGTCAAATTCTGCCTCTTCTCAGTGAGAATCCTAAAACTGTGGAGCTGGAAGGTACTTCAAATACTATCTAGACTGAAGATAGACCTTCAATCTTTGCCAATATATTTATTCTTTCATTTCAAGTAAAGGAGGAATCAAGATCTTGTGAGTAACAGAAGGTGAGGAAAGCAAGCCACGAGCAGATTCAGGAGTAGATTCCATGTTGGGTTTGCCCACTGAGCAGCACTGCCACATCTGGACATGTGCTTTGATGGGACCGGGGCTATTTGGAAACTGCATTAAGATGGAGCCCACTCTCCCCAAAGATTAAGGTGTACAAGAGGAGGTACATTTCTAAGAGGTTTGAGGGAATGTTGATATGTCTGTTCTTGATATATTTTTGTGTAATTTTCCTTTGTAAAGGCTTTTTTTAAATAAGGAAAGAAAAGATACCCTTTGACATATTCATTGACCTTTCATTGGATATGCAATTTTGATTAAATTACTATAATCTATATACTTCCCCCCCAAAAAATCTAGGTCTGAATATCACTAAACATTTTAAGTTCATAGAATTTGGAAATAATTGTTATAAAATTTCTGTCCAGTCTGGTTTGAGGAGGAACACAGAGAATGGATATAATCAACCAATGAATCAATTATTGGTTGAGAATGAGAACTGCTCTAATTTCAGCTTCCTGAAGGCCCAGGCCTCCCTTCAAGGGATTCTAGCTTTGAGCAAGTTCATAGTAAGCACAGGGAGGCATTTCTTTTAACTGTTTTGTATTTGATTTTTAACAGGAAGGCAGAGCCAAGGCTGACTCTGCTGTCTGCCCTAAATATTCTAGAAAGTATTTCAGCTGATTCTGAAGTGGAAATGAGACAGAAAGGAAATTTAATGGCATAGTATCCAGGCTTTGACTTGTTTTCTAAGAAAAAAAAGAGAATAGTGAATTCATGAATTTCTCAAAGCTTTTTTTTTGGGGGGGGGGAGGAACCCTTGATTGTAAACGCTATCAGCAGGCTGCCTGAGCCTTCAAAGGTGAAATAAAGGAAACTTTAGTGAGAACTAGATTGTGAGCAAGGAATAGTAAGTGCAAATACAACATACAACATCACAGCTACATTTGTAGAGACTAATGGAGCTCTCTGATGTCAAGGGCACTGTTTGTGTTACTCTACTGAGATTAGCAAAGGTTTTCTGAAAGCTCTGTGTATGTGTACTTAAAAGATGCAGCACTTTTCTAAAAGACTTTTATTGAGGGGTTGGTTGATGGGCTTGCTTCAAATTAATTCACAAGAGGATGACAACCCTTTCCCTGTACATCTTGATTAAGGAAAGTCTTTACATTGAAGGCTGACTTTGAATGGTTCTTGCCAAGTTCCAGGTTACTAGCTTCAAGCCTTCCACTTACTCTACCAAGAGCACCAGCTTGACCTGCAAGAGTCTGAATTCTGCTTGACCCCAGAAGAACAGACTAGGTGACCAGTATCCTAGGGATGGAAGAGGATAATGACTGTTCTGTAGAAGGGTGGTGGCTGGGAACTGCCTTGCTTTTTTTTTAATCAGTTCCAGTCCCAAATCTTCAACCACCTAGGGGGACCTCATACTGAGCATGTTCAGTATTGAACTGTCTAAATTTGTATAACCAAGCAAATTAAAAACTTCCTTGGTTCTCAGTTCCCTCACTTACAAAATGAGAAATTTGAGGTTTGGGGGGAGTGAGCTATCATCTCTGAGATCTCTTCTATCACCTGTAACACTTTTCAGTTTCACCTTTTCTATTTCTAGCACCACAATCACTTAATATCTCATGGATAAAAACTTGGGGTTCTCTTTAGCTCTTCTCTCTCTCTTGCTTCTCAAAGCCAATCAGTTTCCAAGTTTTGGTGATGTCACCTCTGTGGTATATTTTGCAATTGTCCTTTCCTCTTTATTTCTACTGCCACCATTATGGTACCAGTCTCCAGTACTGACTTCATGGACTATTTAAAAAGCCCCCAACAGAAGATATCTATGAGGTCTTCTTGTTTTTACTCTTACCTCCTTCCAGTCCATTCTTTACTTGCCTTCGGACTTAGCTTCCTCATGCCTAGATAAGGTGCTGCTGCTGCTTCCCTCAAAGTCCTCCTTATTGCCTACCAAGGTAAAGCCAAGCTACTTTGCTTAGCATTCAAGCTCCAAAGTCCTGGCATTGTTTAACCTTTCCAATTGTATTTCATATTACTCCCTCCCATTTAATCTTTGTTCTTACCAAACTGGACCAGTTTCTGCCCATTATCTATGTACTGTAATTTTCTGCCTTGACATCTTATCCTGAGTTCTTCTCTGTGTCAAGAATATGGTACCCTAAATGTACTGACTTCTTCAAAGTCTTGCTGAAATCAGCCTCTTCTTAGAAGCCTTCCCTGATCCCCACCCCAGCATGGGCAATGCCCTTTTCCCATTGCCTAATACCTGGCATTGCCCTTTATTATGTATTCATATTGTCATGTACCATGTATTTTTTATTATAGATACATAGGTGTAGAGATAGCTAGTTGGCACAGTGAATTGAGTGCTACATCCAGAATCAAGAAGACTCGAATTCAAATTGAGACTCAGACACTTAATAGCTGTGTGATTTTGGGCAAATCACTTACCCTCTGTCTGCCTCAGATAACTCAAATGTAAAATGAAAATAATGGTAGCACTGCTCTCCTAGGGTTGTTATAAAGCTCCAATGAGATGACATTTGTATAGTGCTTAGGACAGTGCCTAACACGAGGTAGGCACTTGATAAATGCTTGTTTCCTTCCTTCCTTAATTATGGATGTAAGAAGCTCAGCAATTTGATTGCTGGGAGAAAACAGAACAGCAGTCATCAGTAATTTTCAGTCTTCTCTCCCCAGTCCCTCTGTCTGATATCATGAATGTAGAAAGGAGTTGAAGGACATTTTCTCTAATAAATAATGGTTTAGATAGAAACCATTGTGGGGCGCTAGGAGAAAAGGAATAAAAAATATGTTTTCATTTCCTAAGGGTCTCTCTAGTTCACAGACAGAGCATAAAATCACAAAAGAGCCAACAAGAGCATGATATTATGAAGGATAAGCACTAATAAATAGATCCCTCCCCCTGGAGCAAAAATGCAAAAGTTTCTGCAGCAGAGAGCAGCTCAGTACTAATGGAGCAGCAGCAGAGAGCAGCTCAGCACCAGAGACAGCGGAGGCTCCTGACAGTGGAGACAACACCAGAACACAAGGACAGCTCTGATAGAGGACAAGCAAGGGTAGTAGAAGCATGAGATGAACCAATTAGGAAGTCCCCTGCTAGTAGCATTTACAACATCCCAAGTCAGAACTCTCAGGAGATGACATGGCCTCTTCTCAGTTCAAATTTGTTATAAGGGAAACCCAAGGGTTTAAACCTGTGCAACCATCTAGTCATGCCATGAAATAATGGAGTTCATTGAATGACCTTAACAGCAAGATGCCTTCATTAGAACTCACTTTTCCTGGATCTCTTTCAAATTCCAACTTCGGCTGGAAGTTTTTCCTTGTTCCCCCAAGCTGCTAATAATTTCCTTTTTTAGATTACCTTCCACTTCTCTCTATCTTCATCTCTTTAGTACCTTTCCTCTGTCTATTTTCCTCCCACTTCTCTCTCTACATATTTATACATATATATGTGTGTGTGTGTGTATGTATTTATGTATAAATTTATATGTACACAAATGAGATTATGTATAGTTGTTTTTATCTATACATCTTGCATGGATTTAGATATTTATATTTGAATTCCCCATTAGGATATACACCAGTCAATACAACTTGCTGAACAAGTTGTGATGGACTTGGGCTATTAAAAAATGATAAGCCAAATGATCTTAGAAAGGCATGGAAAGACTAGAACAAAATGATGAACAACAAAGTGAGCAGAACCAAGAAAACATTGTATATAATAACAGTAATATTGTTTTAAGAATGATTTTGAGCAAATAAGTCATTTTGACTATTATAAATAAATTTAAAACAATGGACATATAGAGAAAGATGCTCTCTTTATCTAGAGTAAGAACAGATAAATAGAAGTATATATAGAATAATTTTGCATAAACATACCTGTTTGTGTCTAATGGTAGTCATCTCTAAGACAAGGGAAGGAGGGAAAATAAAAAAGGAAATAAAATAAATTTATATAACTTTGCTACATATGTAGTTTCATGTACAATCATTTTTAATTGTATTGTGATATGGAACACTTATTTTGTTCCATAACTTGAAAATAAAATAATTTACAATAATAATATAAAAAGTATTCACTCCTTGGAAACAAAAACTGGATTGTTGTTATATTTGATATTGTTTTTGCCTTTCTTTGTATTCCCAGAACTCATTACAATACTTAACACATAATAAACTCTTAATAAATGTTTATTTCCTGACTGTCTATACCATTGCCACATGTTTTTTCTACATGTTTGTCTCACTACTTTGTACTTTAAGCTTATAAACTCTTCTCATAAATCCTATGTGGAAAACTGTACCCTAAGTTTTTGAAGGGAATGGATTTTTGTGTTAACTATTACTTTTGGTCTTCTATCTTATTAATAACTTATGCTTAAAAAAGCGAGTTAAATCTGGCTGTTAGTGGGAAGCATACTAGTAAGGGCTTGTGAATGAGAATATTAGAAATTATATCCCCTGAGTTAGCCCTAGAATCTTGAGAATAAATAACAGTTGCTCTCTGGAGACTTAGTCTCCCAATGGGCATAGAAGTTAGGGAAATAACCTCAGAGGGCATGTTGCATGGTATTAATCAAATTGATTTGTATCTCTCTAAATAATATTTCTTAACTTTTTCCATTCGTGACTCATTTTCCCAAGAAATTTTTACATGACTCTGGGTACATAGGTATATAAAATAGGTACATAAATCAAACACTGATAATAAATCAATTTCACAACCCCCACATTTAGTTATGAGACCCCATATGAGGTGGCAACCCACAGTTTAAGAAGCTGGATTTTAAATGACCCTCACTGGAAATACACCTCTCTTTTCTACAATATAGGTTAGCTTTGAACTCCCTGAGTCCAGCCATTCCTGCAATCAGCAGCATATACCCATGATTCAGTGCTTTGTAAAGAGAGAAATGTACAATTTTTTTTTGCTTTTGTATGGACTACCTCCCATTTCTGGAATGAACTCCCTCCTTCCTTTCCCTACTTAGAAACCTTTGTTTCTATTAAGGCTCAGCTAAAGTGAGGCTTTCTACATGAAATCTTTCCTGATTTGCCCAGCTACTAGAGTTTTCCCCTGATATTACCTTATATTACTTTGCATATAATTTTTATATACTTGTATGTGCTCATGATGTTTTATCACCCAAGATAATATTTATAAAGCACCTAGAATAGTGCCAGGAATATAGAAAGAGTCTGATAAAAATTTATTCCCTCCCTGACCCTTGGTTTTTTTCCCCAATAAAATGTTCATTTCCTGATAGTCCCAACTGTATCATTTTTGTCTTTGAGTGCCAGCCTAGCACATAGTAGGCAATTAATAAATGCTTTTTGGTTAACTCATTGATTGGCTACATAATAAATTGTCTGAAAAAGTTTTTGGTGGAAAAGAAAAATTATTCAGCATTGTGGATGCCTAAAAATTTGTTTGCAGAGAGAAAAGTCACAAATGAGCTCAAGGAAGCAGAACATTTACTGAAAGGGTAAGTGAAGCCCTTGAGGATTGGGAGCTCAGAAGCATCTTCATCTAAATGGATAAAGAAATACTGAAAGGATGTTAATGGATATTTTAATCTCTCATGAATTACTATCCAAAGGAGCATTTCAATACAATATCTATCTATCTATCTATCTATCTATCTATCTATCTATCTATCTATCTATCTACCTAGGCACTGTGAGAATTGCTGTGTGATCTTTAGAATCTGTCTCTTTTACTACTTATTTCAGCTGTTATATGATCAAAACTGGAGAGTTTGGCAAACGGGATCGAAAGATGATTAAAGTTCTTTTGATCAGGGAGATGCTTGGTAGTACAGTGGGAAGAGAACTGGATCTGGAGTGAAAGGCAATGGGTTTGACTCTGGGCTCTGCCAATTAGCAGTGATGTCAGCTTGAACAAGTTATATCACTTTCCTGGGCCTCAGTTTTCCCATCTGTAGAAGAAGAGATCTCCTCTTAGATGATCTCTGAGGTTTCCTGAGAGCCCTGGCTCTATTATTTAAAGACCCAAACCTGTGATCTGGGTTCCCAATTTTTTAGCTGAGTTGTTTTCCTCACTTAGAAATGAGACATTCAGAGGAAGTGAAGCAGCCCTCAACTAAAACAGGAGGTTGATATCAACCAATTAAGAAGGATCCCTCCAGGTACCAAACACCTCCTAGATGAATATCACAGGGACTACCTGCATATGGTTCCTGGCTTCCAGCTGCCAAACTGGTTGTGGAGACAAAATGTCTCTGCAGAAAGTAAAGGAAAAATTTTTAACCAGGTAACGTGTGAGTCATTTGCCCAGAACCAAACAGCCTGGGGTACTGTGCTTGGGGTCAGGCACTGAGCAGCAAGAGAGTATTCCAAAGAGAGTAGCCAAAATGACCCTCAAAAACCCTGGAGCTCCTGCCTTGTAAGAATCCATTTTTGAGGTTGTCGACTAGTTTAGGTAAGAGAGCTGTCTTCTAGTATTTGTCTCCTGGAAAGAGATGGGAGTCTCCTTCTTGGTCACAGAAGCTAGAACCACAGGTAATGAATGCAAGTTCCAGGGAAGCCAATTAAGTTCTATATCTAGAAAAATTTCCTAAGATAATCCAAGTCAACATGCATTTATAAGCACTTATTATGTATTAAACGTTGCTAAGTGCACACCCTCTTTCTCTTTCTCAGCCTCAGTTTCCTCTTCTGTAAAATGAAGATAATTATATTAGCCAGTCCCTTCAAAGCTTGTGATAAAGACCACATGACACAATAGAGGCAAAAGGCTTGGCAAACTTTGAAGCCAGTTATGAGGGTACTATTTCAGGCACAGAATAAACCAATAGCATCATGAGAAATCTATCTGGATCTGGCTCAGGTTTTATCTTTCCCAACCTGAGGATATTTCTCTGATCCAGTGGGATGTCAAAGTTTCTAGTTTTCAGTTTCCAGACCATCACTATCATTGCATCCAATCCCTTAACTTTACCAAAGAGGATTCTGGGATGGGCTTTGGAGGATGCAGCTGGATCCTGAAGAGAGGAAGAAGTCTTCCAATGGAAATGAATACGTTTGTGGTCAGAGGAGATGAGGAGAATATGGCCAAAGATGGCTTAGAAATCACAAAAAGAAATCTAGATTTGATGAAGAATGAAGTAGGGAGCACATAAAGTTTAGAAGTAAGGAGAAGATGAGGAAAGAATTGCTTCAAGAAGAATTATTAAATGACAAGAGTTGATAGTTATAGAGCATTTTTAAAAGTAGAGAGTATACTAGGCTTATTATTTCATGTAATGCTCACCAAAACCTTTGATGAAAACTGCTGTTGTTACTCCCCTTTTATTATTTTATTTTGAGATGGCTCTCTGTGTGATTCTAGCCAAGTCATATAACCTTTTTCAACCTCAATTTCATTTTCTGTAAAATGTAAAAAATAATAGCACTTACTTAGCCGGGTTATTGTAATAATTAGATTATGTGCTCTAAAAGTCCTTGTTGTACAATGGGAATGGAGCAAGGCTGGTCATGGCAGTGGCTGAACAAGGTATTCAAATGAGTTATGGTTCTGGGAGCCGCAGTGAAGATCCCCTACCCCACAATAGCTCTGAATATCATTGGGCAGGTCAGTTCTTTGTTGCTACTGAAGGCCAGATTTTCCCCAGAGTCATCGAATGACAATTTCTTCAAAAGGCTAATTATTTCTTGGAAGTTAGTACCTTTTACCATCAGAGTAAAATAAAACAAGACTATGAGGAAAGTCTTCCATGATGTCTATATCATCTTAGAGCACAAGCACCCTGGCAAGTGAATCTCAAAGGCCAACATCACCAACAAATGGTCTGGACTGACTGACCCTCAAGGCCTGAAAATGAGTCAAGGAATTAAGACATATGAGGACAGACTGATGAGGATGGCAGCTGGGATTGGGGGGAAGCCAATTTAGCCAGAGGTCAAAGACACCCAGAAAACCAGGCAAGTGCCCGATTTAGCCTTGTTAGACCCCAACTGAATGAAGATAATCCCTGTTGGAAGAAACAGCTCGCTCATGGTAGTAAATCATTTTATCAGATTTGTAGATGCTGCTCTGAGAAAGATGCTGATCTCCAAGAAAGAAGATCTGAGCAGTGGATAGAAAAAGATTTGGCTCACTGCAAGAAACCATCAGCACCCAGGACAGCAGTCTTGTCTGTTGACTGAATTATTCAGGCTGCTGAGTGAATATGCTCCTTAGGGGATTTTTGCCTTGTTTCTGAGGAGTCTACTTTCCCCAAAGGCCACAGCAAACCAAGCAGACTGGGACAGTCACATAGGATTGTAGTCCTACAAAATGGATATTCCTGGGATGATGGCATCCTAGGTTTTGCCTGCCTGAAGGGTGAGTCAGAAACAAGTAACACATTAATAAACATTTATTAAGGGACTGCTATACGCCAAGTGATGTACTAAGCGACGTGGATACAAATATAGGCAAAAAATAAAGTTAATCCCAGACTTTAAGGAGCTTATATTTTAGTGGGGGGAAGATAATACCACTACTTTAAACCTAATTCATTTTTGTACAGGACGACTCTTTAGATACTTAAGACAACTCGCCTCTCTCTCAAATTTTCTCTATGTACTTATCTATTTTCTCTTTTCTACTCATCTGTCTTCTTGGAGCTCACTTGTTTGCAGTTTGGATACTGAAGGGGAGGCAATAGGATTAAGGATACTATGTGGATCCAAGTTCAAGGCAATAGTGTTTACTAAGATGGCATAGTAAGTACAGGAGCTACAAAATATTCTCCACTAAATTCACATATACTTAATATCAATGGGAAGAGTGGGTACAAGCTGGGAGTGGGGACCTCATGTAACGAAGGTAACCCTTACATATTGTCCTCCCTCTTTTCATAATGTCCTCATACTGCTCTCCACTACTTGCAGGCTTGCCTGGGTGGATTGCTAGCTGGGCTCCCTGAGTAGACTTCTCTCCAGAATTCAACTCCAGACTGCTCTTATCAATACTTTTCTCCCTTTGCTCTCTTCTCTGTCACTAGGAGTTCCACTCCTTAGCCCTGCTTCCTACCACAATCTGCCAGTGTATCTCCCTAGAACAAGGTCTCTAATGCTGGGATCTCTGCATAGATTTCAAAGAGTCCATGAACTTTTAAAAAATATTTTTATTAAAATAACTCAATATAATTTGTTTCCTTAGTAATCTTATTATTTTTTTTCATTTAAACATCATTTTGAGAAGAGTCCCAGGACTTCCCAATTGTGTTTCCCAAGTCTGCCAAAAGGATCCATCATACAAAAAAGGTTAAGAACCCTTAATCCATGCAGTGTGTGCTCTGTTGATTTTGGTTTGGGTTTTTGTCTTTTGGGATTTTTTTGTAAAGATCTTTGAGGTTATCATTAATTCCACCTATGAGAATCTCTTCACACTTCTTAAAGTAGTAACAGGACTATGTCTTTGTACTTTATGACATTAATGGCTAACTCTTCCCTGCCCTTCTGTGATTTCCTCAACTGAACTGGATTAAGAGGGGCGTGAGGGAGAATCAATTAGTCAGAGACAAACTACCCACTCCCATATACACATGTGTTATGAGACTTTTCAAAAATTATTATGATAGCTAATATATGTATTGTGTATCTATACATATCTATACACATTATATATATATACATATATATATATAATCCTTATATGTGCCAAGCACTTAAAAATATTTTCTCATTTTATTCTCACACCAAATGTGATGATTATCCACATTTTACGATAAAGAAACCAAGGCAGGTAGAAGTTAAGTGATTTGCATGAAGACACACAGCAAATAAGTATCTGAGGCTGGATTTTGAACTTAGATATCCTTAATTCCAGATCCAGTGCACAATGCATTGCCCTTCCTAACTGACATCCACTCCCCTTCAGCCTATTCTCTGTGAATGAACAGAATAAACCCAATCTCTCTTACATGCAACAGTCTTTCAGTTAATTAACTGAAGATAACTGTCACAGTTCCCCCAATTTTTCTTTCTTTCCTGCTTCTCTTTTGTACTTCTCTCTCTTCTTTCTCCTTCTCTCCTCTCCCCTTCTCTTTTCTCCTCCCTTCTTTGCTTCTCCTTTCTCTATGACCTGTTTTCTCTTCTCCCATCCCTTCTTCTTTCTCTTCTCTTCTCTTCTCTTTATTGCTCTCTCTTAATGTTTCTTTATTCTCTTCTCTCAACCCTTTCTATATTTTCCTATTCTACCTACATCAATCCAACTTTCTATCAGTTTGAGATAGCAAGAATCAGTTTCAGAGTTTAGAGTAATGAGTACATATTGCCCAAATGGAAGTCCCATTCTGCTTTGGGATTAGACACAGCTTTAGCTGAGCTTTCACTTAGGGCCTATGGGATAATATATACTTTTGTTGGTGGGAGCAGAAAACAGCAATAGCTTGAAGGGAAACTCTATCTCTGAGCCTTGATCCATGGAAATTTGCCACTATGTTTTGTGGAAAATCCAACTTTTTCTGCCCCCCCCCCCTTGGATATTAGTAAAAGCTGGCTGGCCCCACCCCACAGCTAGCCAAGATCAGTAGATACAAGGCAAGATAGGACTTGCAGTTCCTGTTCCAATGGGAAGCAATGGCCAGAAACTTTTCCGGTCCTTCCCCACTCCTCTGCTCACTTTTCCCATCCTCTCTATGATTAGCAAATATTCTATTACCCTTTTTTCTTAAGTGGACAGACTGATCCCAAACAGCCAAAGGAGAGTTACAACCTTAAGAGATAAGTTTCCTTTTGTAACTAGGAAATGCATACTTTCAACTTAAAAAAAAACAGAAACTCAAGTCTGTTTTAATGGAATGAGGGGAAATTACTGACTCCCAATGAGACTAACTCTCAACTTTCTTAATGCTTTGTTGACTGAAGTAGAGAGTAAGTCGGCCTTCTCCATCAGAACCCGATTAGTGGTCTGGGGATGTTATTTAATATTGATGCAATTATCTTTAATGTATACGGTTCTAAAAGTTGGGCTGCTGTGTGACATGAGACTATACAAGAAGCCAAGCACTGTTCTTTTTAATGTCCTGGAAAGGAGGAAGGGGGAAATAATGGGAAGAGGTTGCAGAGTATGGGTTTTGGGTTTTTTTGGTCGACCGCCAAGATTTCACTTTGTGTGTGTTTTTAACAGCCTCTCCAGTGTTATGTTTTTAAGAACCAACCCACATTTTATAGCCCATAAGATATATTTCCCTTTGTTTCTTCACCTGAAAGAGAAATCTGATTCAATAAGCATTTATTATGTACTTATTGTGTGTGCACAATGCCTGTGTGCATTTGCCAGGCAGGATATCATGACAAAACTTAAAAATCCCTGTCTTTAAGCAGCTTGGGCTCTACTGTATAAGAGAGGCATGCAGAAAAATAAGCAGGTTAGTAGTGCAATGGTTAGAGAAGTCGACTTGAAGCTGACTTTCAATCATGCTTCAATTACTATTTATGTGAACTCATTTAACCTCTCTTTGCCTCAACTATCTCATCTTTAAAGTGGGGATGATAATAATATCTGATTCCCAGAGTTGCTGGGAAGACCAAATGAGATATCTGTAAAGTGCTTTGTAAATCTTAAGATACTCTGTAAATGTTGGCTATTATTTTTATTAAGTAAACACAAAGTCAGTCAATAAGCACTTATTAAGTTCTCGCTATTTTCCAGGCATTGTGTTAAAGCTGCAGATACAAAGAAAGGCAAATAGGGTCTCATATATGTTGGGGAGACAATATTAGCAAATAACTCAGCACCTACAATACTGAGGTAGAGTGGATGGAAGGTGATCCTGGGGCCAAAGTATCTGGGAAATAGATCACCAGAATGGCAACGGTCAAGAATGGACTGATTTGTGGCAACCGATGGTCGCAATGGCTACTACAAGGCAGAAGCAAGGGCAAGAATTCAAGATGTAGGAGACAGGCCCAGAGGGGAGATCAATGAGGAGGTCATTTCAGTGTCCCAAGTAAGAGCAATGAGGCTCTGAATTGGGCTGGTGGTTTTGTGACTGAGAAGAGGATAAAGGCAAGAAATGTCATGAAAGTAGAATTAACAAGAATTGTCAACTGTATGGGTATGAGGGGTGAAGGAGAGACAAGAGGTGAAAATGATTCTATGTCAATTATATGGTTATAGGGATGAAGGAAAGACAAGAAGTGAAAATGATTTCTGAGTGTGAGGGAGAACTGTGGACCTACCCCAGAAATTAGGGTGTTTGGAGGAGTGTCGAGTTTGGGGAAATTGAGGGGAGAAAAAGTTCTTCTAAATGGATGATTGGATGGATAGATGGATGGGTGGATGGATGGGTTGATGGATGGATGGATGGATGAAGAGCACTTATTAAGCATCAGGCTTTAGTAAGGGACTACAAATATAAGTCAAGAAATACTTATTTAGTACCTAGTCTACCAAACTCTGCTAAGCACTGAGAATCCAATGGAAAAAGACAACCCACACAAAAAAAAACCAAAATAACATCCTTGCTTTCAAGGAGTTCTTAGTCTAAAAGGAGAGAAATCAGGCAAAAAACTAAGTCCAAAGCAGATATAGATAGGATAAATTGGGAGAGAATCTTAGAGAGAAGGAGTTAGCATTAAGGCAAAAGGGTGTTGTTAGTCCATGCTCTCAAGGATCTTACATTCTAATGAAGGGAAGTAACATTTAAGAGCCTGGCATTGAGGAAAGGGAGATTTGGTTTGGGAAAAACACAGGGATCTGGAGTGCAGCCTTAGCATCATTGAAATGTCATGATTATTGTTCCCAGAACCAAGAACCAGAAAAGGCATCAGGGTGGGGCTAAACTCAGCAGGTTGACAGTTGGAGGGCTTTGGACTTCTGGGGTCCGAGCTGCCTGTAGGATAGGCAGGCACTAGATGTCTGGTGTTCAGTAGAGAGAAAAGGGTTGTATACAAACGTATGGTGATCATTTGTGAAGAGGTTATGAGAGAGAGACAGAGGTAAAGAGAGGGAGGGAGAGTGGAAGAAGGAGAGAAGGAAGAACAAGGATAGGAAGAGGGGAAAAAACAAAAAATGGTGCTCCAAAGTAGTCATATTTGGGTTGGAACTGAGGATTAGTTTAAGAGGGTAAATAATGGTAGAAAAAATCAGAGTAGTGAATGTGGAGGGCTCTGAATGGCAAGTAGAGGAATCTAGAATTGATCTCTTTAGGCAATGGAGGCCCAGTAAGAGTTCTTAAGGAAGTAGATGAGGGAGAATCTCTCAATCATTAAATCATGGTATTCTAGAGTTTTTGGAGGAACCCATGAGATGAGCAATCAAACACTCCCTCACTTGCCAGAGAAGTGACATCTCTGGACCTCAGTCTCCCTAACCAAAGTGGTAGAAGCAAAACCGTGGAGAGGCAACAGCTGAGCTCCTGGCACTTATTCCAGCTTCCATTTCAAAGTCCATGATTCATTTATTTTGATAAGTGTAACTTAGCTTTAATTATTCATGCTAATAGTCTTCACCATCCTTCCTAAGTCTCGGTAATAGGAGAGCGTGGTTGAATTCTCTGTGATTACATCTTTGGGAAGCCATAGGCAAAGCCATGAAGAATAATCACAGTGGAGAAAGGGGCCTGGCACCCATGGGGAGGGAGATGAATGGGGAACTTCCGGCCACATTTGTCAAAGGTGGGATTTACCTCTAGTTTGCTGCAAATGTAAGAGGACCTAAGTGACCTTAGGACAATGGGCTTGCTTCAGATACAGGGTGGCCCGAGATCCTAGGTTTTATATGTCACTTCTCTGATACTTCCTGGGATATCTCTTCCTATTGTGTGTTTCTTTTCCATCTTTCCTTTCAAGTAAGGAAGTGATGGAGTAAGGTGCCAATATTTGGCTTTTGACAGTCCTCAGGACAGAGCTAGAGACCTGGCCATAGAGTGGAACCTCTGTGAGAACAAGGACTGGCTTGCTTGGGAATTTGTGTCCTCAGCACCTAGTATAAGGTGCTGTAGGATAAGTACACACAGTAGGCACATAATAAGTGCTTATTGATTGCAGCTTATTACTCTAGAGATGGAATTAATTCATCAAGAGGGAGAATGCAGAGTGAAAAGAGTAGGAGGCTAGAAACACAGTGTAGGACTGAGTTAGAGGGTAGCAGATGGAAGAAGAACTAGCAACTGAGCCAACAAAGGAGAAAATTGGAAGGGAGGAGGGGAGTGTCCTGGAACCAAAGCAAATTAGAGACTTCAAGAAAAAAGGAGGCTACAAAAAAGGACAGATTTGGCCAGAGATCAGAATTCACTCAGGAGGAAGGAACTTTAGAGATCACTTAGTCAAATCCCTCACTTTACAGTGAAACAACTTCTCTAGAACTCATAGTTTGTAACAGTATTTTAGGAAAATTAATATTGTGTTATGAAGGATGACCTAGAAAAGGATCAGTCCATAAACATTTATTAAGCACTTACTATGTTCCAGGTACAGTGCTAAATGTCAGAGACACAAAAAAGGATCTCACCATCAAATGGTGGGAACAACCAATGAATAAGTCTTTACAAACAAGCCATAGGCAGGATCAATTGATAGAAGGAGGCTGAGTTCTAAAAAAAAGAGGGATTGGGAAAGACTTCTCGGGGGAGGCAATAGAGAACCCAGATTACTGAAGCAAAGCTAGCATGCCTTTGGTGTCTGGACCTTGAAGAATGACTGGGGAAAAGAACAGGTAAACACCAGGTTTGGGCAATCAAGTGGCTCTTGGCTTTAAGTTCCTTGACTTTTCCTCTTCCATCATCATCATCATATCATCATCAGCAGCAGCAGCAGTATTATTATCATCAAGAACATTTGATATTTATACAGTGTTGCTTCTGTGTCAGGCACTATACTAACCACTTCACAATTATTATCTCATTTAATCTTTATAACAATCCTGGAAAATACGGGCTGTTATTATCCCTATTTTACATATGAAGAAACTGAGGCAAACAGAGGTTTAAATGACTTGTTCAAAGTTACCCAGTGTCTCAGGCCATATTTGAACTCAGGCCTTCCTCACTCTAGGACTATGGCATATCCTCTGCCCCAACAAGCTGATATTATAACATATCACCTTCATCTAGGCAGGTAAGAAAAGCAACCAGTCTTAGTGGAAGTAGGGATGAGAATTCAATTCAACCGAACCAACATTTATTAAGTGGATTCTTTGTCCAAGACATAGATAAGAGACAAAAACAAATGATCCCTGAATTCACAGCATTTACATTCTATTTTAGGAATGGAGAATAGCAAATAATTTCAAGAAGTACAGTGTACTAATGGCTGAGGAAATCATAAAAACTTCCTACAGGGAGTGGTCCCTCTACTGTTCTTGGGAGATTCACAAAGGAAGAGGTAAGAAAGGGGTGTACTACAGGTGTGGGAGATATAAAGGTGAGGAATCTGGAAATGGGATGGCTAAGAGGTCAGTCTGATGGAAAAGGAGTGCACAGAGAGGAGGACTATGAAATAAAAACTGGAAAGGTATATTACACACTAGGGGGTTTTGTATATTAACTTAGAGACACTAGGGAGCCAAGGAAGGCTTTTAAGTAGGGAGTCAGATCTCAGAAGATAGAATAAAGGAGATGAATCATATTGTAACCGTAAAATAGGACCATTTTGCTAAAATAACAATTCTCTAAATAAATGTCTTCTATCTGAAGCTGGGAATCATAAAGCATCCTGCTTGTGTTCTTGCCACTGGAGTCAAGTTGCTGCAAAATAACCTTAAGAAATAGTCATTCCCTTGGACTAAATAAAAAAGTGCTTGAGCTCCAGTTGAGCACATAATGGAATTTAATTTTATAAAGAAGTCAATTAACAGCTTTGTAAATACAAAAGAAAAGCTGCTTGCCATTTTCTTAATCTCCCCAAAGTCGCTAATAAAAATGTCCAATCTTTCAATGAAAAATAACAGGAATTTTCCTGAGAGAGTAACAGGAAGTGACTCATGGAAGCTGCTGTCACACACAAAGGTCCCCTTGGACTTTTAATGGACTCGTGCCTGTGGCCCCATAAGGGGGTAATTGGTCCAACACCTCTTAAAGCAGAAGACACTGGTGGGGGGTGGGCAAAAACAAGCTCGGTTCTTCTCCTCTCTGGGGGCCACTCAAGCTTTTCATGACACATAGAGAAGCATTTGTAAAAACTCTTCCAGACCCTGCTACTGTTCTGCTGGGGTCTATACAGAATTGGACTTCATGACCAAAAAAAGGTTGCAAATTACTGCCTGGGAAACCTTCCTAGAAACTCTGTCAAATAAAAATCAAAGGAATCAATGTGTTCACAGTTGTTTCATCCTTCATTGTCTTATTTATAGCTCCCTCCACCTTACACATTTGAACATGTGGGCTGATGCTGTTCTCAAGGAGTACAGGTGATTAAATGGTCCATTAAGGGTCTGGCACCATTGTGCCATTTTAATTTCCTATGTGGTATCGTTTTTGCTTTGCTGAAGGTCCAGAAGAGTTTTCTCAAGTTGAAGGATTTTCTTCCTCCTTCCCTTCCTTACTCCATTTTAGTCTAGCCCAGAGAGTCTTACTAGGGTTGCTGGTACCCCAAGACTGACTGTATGAGCACAGAAGGAGAAGAAGAATGTGGGAAAGGATCATAAAAGATACAGAAAGAGACTTAGGAAAGAAAAATGAAGGAAATCAAGGAAGGAAGAAAGAAAAAAGGAAAGAAGAAAAGAAGGAAGGGAGGGAGGGAGGAAAAGAGGAGGGAGAAAAGGAGGAAGAAAGGAGAAGGGGAAAAGGAAAGAAGGGAAGAAGGAATGGAGGAAGGGAAGAAAGGGAAAAGGGAAGGAAAGGATCATGGAAGGAAGGAAAGATGGAAAGCAATGAAGGAGAAAAAGAAAGAAAGAAGGGAGAGATAGGGGGATGGAATGAGAGAGGAAAAGAGGGAGGAAGAGATAATTAGCATTCTTCAATCTAAGTAAAGAGAAAACTGGGGGAAATAATGAGATCTCCTAGAAAGAAAAAGTTCCAAGGCTCAAAAAACCTGGCATTATCATTGAATGATGCATCATTTTAGAATTTAGTTTGTACTGTGCATTTGATTAATGATTTCTCATGTTCATAGAGTCTCATTATTCTGCCAAGAGAATGAGGGGTCCCCTAATTCTTAAATGCCCTAAAAATTGCTTTCTCCAGCTCTGCTCTAGAGAGTTATTGTGATGGTAACCAGTCCTCATCCAGCTCTGCTAATTACCTTCACCCAGATCAGCTCAGTTCTTTGTTCTGCATCCTCCAGCTCTCAAAGAACTGTTTCCTCTCTTATTATATTGCACTTTTAATTGTTGCCTTGTAATTGCCCTGAAATAATTTCACGTGTGCTAATTTCACCTCTAAATAGTTGATTGCACACTTTGGAGAGACCTTGGGTACCACCCACTGAACCTGTCTTAGGTAAGCCTAGAAAGCCCACGTCCACAGTCCCAAAACAGGAGGAGGAGGAGAGTTTATGTTGTCTACTTAGACCAATCCAGAAAAGTATTAGCCATTGCTACTATGATCATCACCAATAATATCCTGACTGTTATGAGTGAGCTTATCATGATTACCAGTGATGTAGCCCACAAAACACACCATCCAGAGGGAGAGAGATCGCCCTAGCTTAAGTCCTTGTGCCTCAGACCAGCCAGCTGAACCTGGACGTGTCCCTTAATTTCATAGCACTTCAAGGCTTCACTCTAAGATTCTACATTGTAGGTTCTCTTACCTGAATATTCCTGGTGACTCCAAGATCAGAGATCCAAACTAAGAGAATAGCTGCAGAAAGAATAGCATTTGAAGGGCTCCAGACCTGGAACTGGATCAGTGTAGAGCACTCCTGATGGAGAAATTCTTCATTGACATAGAAGGGAAAATTGTCTGCAGCCTAGATAGAAGAATGCCCAGGGCACGGAGAGATTGAGTGACTTAGATCACATATCCTCTATATCAGGGATGGAATTTGAATCCAGGCTTTCCTAACTTGAAGGCTAATTTCCTATCCATTACCTCTCATAGTTTTTCAATAATAATATTACAAAATTTAAATGGGGATTGATAATATTGTAACCAAGAATGGCACCAATTGAATTTTCTCATTGACTGTTATCCATGTAGCTTAATTGAGCTCGAAAGAACTCCAACTGATGAAGTGAGTTCCTAGCGTTTTATTTCTTCTCCAATTCTAGGGATACTTGAGGACTCTAAGAGTGAATCTCCTAATCTGTTAGCTCAAACCCCACCACTGTGTCTCCCTCTCAAACTTTAGTATAAGAATATTTGGTACAAAACATCACATACATCCACCATCCATAGGTATCTTGAGTTTACTAGAAGGTCAGCCTTCACTTTCCCCAACTCTTCACGTAGTTGTAAGAGACTGGGCTGAAAATGAATTATTTCCATGTGACTATGAAGGCCAAACTTCCTGACTCCTGGAAGTAATTTTCTCCCATTCATAGGGTACTCAAGGATTTCCCATGAGTTCAGTATGTCCTTTGCTCCTGATGATGCAGAAACTACTGCCATCAGATGCAAGGATACAATTTAGGCCACAGATGAAAAGATAAGAAGCCCAACATACTCTATACCTTTGAAAGTTGGAAGGGTCTCTCTGAAGAAAGAAAAGAGGTGGAGAAAAAAGATCTGGCTAAAAGTGAAGCTAGGACCTCCCCCCCCAAAGTCATTCTTCTTAGAGGGTTTAGTTAGAACTCCATAGCCTAATTTCTTAAAATCCTCCAACACTAACTGACTTGATATTTTTATATAGAACCCAGAAGTACAAAAAATAATCAACCTGCCAAATGGAATAGATCTCTTAGCATCATTTGATCTCCTTAAATATATTTTTAAGATTTTTCATACAGTCCAAGGTTGCCAACATTTTGCTAAGGTTCTCTGCACCTTAGGCAGTCTCCTTCAATTTCCCGAAAATTTTTCTGTGTCCTTTATTCCAAAGGGCACCTGAACTTTTCTCCAATGAATCAGTCACCAGGACACTCCATCTGGAATTCCAACTCAGCCAATAACAAGAAAGTATACTTCATTAGAGAATTCATTAGAAAACAAAATAAAATGCTCTCTGAACCAGAGTGAGACTCTTGAGAAAAGGGGTTAAACATATTCTGGGGCATCTAAGCCAATTTGTCAACTTTATCCTATAGATTTACAGTCCAAAAGAGTCTCAGAAAGTCTGCCTGAACTCAACAGCAGCAAGAAAATCATTCTAGGTCTAGTTAAAAGTAAAATAAGAAAAATAGAAATATCAATGAGCTAGCTAGTAAGTTTAAAGCAACTGCAAATCTCACATTTCTTATATGAACTTCAATACTGAAACCTATACAGGATTCAGTAATACAGAAAACATCAGAATTTAGACATTCAATGAATCAATATATGTAAAAGCCTATAGAAATCAACTTATAAAAGGGTAAGTCTGAACTTCTGGGTCGTGTGATAGCAAGATGGATGATTGAGCATTTTCTCTGATCCCTATTGCCTCTTGAACTTCTTCAAAACAGAAAATACGCACCAAAGATAAAGCAACTTCAGCCCTGGTGTGAAAAAAACCCATTAATTGATGCCTACCTTGAAATAACTCACCAACTCTACCCCATTGTGGATCTGGTAGTGAGACTGCATTAACTAGTCCAAGGACTCAACATATAGATTTGCAACAAAATCCAGCCCCATATCCCAGTCCCTCATCTATTTTTCCAGTCCTTTGGCAATCTGGGCTCAGGAAAAAACAGATAGGGATGCAGTAAAAGTATTCTGTACTACAAAAGATGCTACAAAAGATCTCTGCAGGAGAGCAGAAGAACAGAGACAGAACATATGTCCAGACGAAATAGAGCTTACCCTACATCTCACCCTTCCCTCCTCCTAGAGCTCTAAAGACCCAAAATACAGATATCAAACTCACAACACCAGCATTGCTGCTCTCTGAACTGCCAAGACCAGAGCAGAATTTTTAGGAATAGAAGGAGTGGGAAAGGGTACTGGGATTGAACACTGGGTATGTGAGAACTGTGCAGGTGTTCCACTAAGCCTGAGGGAAAGAGTTTAGTATCCAACTGGAACCAATTATATCTACACCAAAAGTCACTTGACACAGAGACCTAGGCTGGTAAGTCACATATTGCCTAGCATGGGAGGAAACTAAGACATTTAAAATCTAATTTTTAAAAAAACTACATTTTAAATCTTGGAAAATCATCAGAATGGAGGGCGGGAGTCAGAAAGTGATCAATAGTGAGAAATAAAAGGAGAGGAAAGACTAAAATTAACAAATATTTCAAGAAGAAAAAACTCCAAAATGTTGAACAAAAGCAGATAAAGCAATAAGAAAAATAATAACAATAATATAAAGGAAATAAGATCTCCAGCTCTTATTAATGAGGCCAGGTATCTGTGAATAAATAAATGCTACAAAACAAAAGGAAATGATACATTTGAAGAAACAGAGGAAACTATCTGAACTCTGAGAACACGGTCTCCCCACATGCTCTTTTTGAGTGATTTAAAAGAAAAATGAGAGAGAGGTGGAACCAAGATGGCAGAACAAGGCAGAAACTCTCACCCAATTTCTCCCCCAAACCACTCTGAATTCCTTTAAATAAAGACTAAGTTTAGTCTTTAAGTTTTAGAGTGTCAGCACCCCCAAAAAGATGGAATACAACATTTTTCAGCTAAAGGCAATTTAGAAGCTCAGCAGAAAAGGTCTATGGAACCAGGGTGAGAGTTCAGCATGCAATTCCAGTGCAGGCCACATCTGCACAGCTCTCTCCCCAGTCTCAGCTACCAGCATTCATAAAGTGGGACCTCTGAATCTGAATCTGTAGCAGTGCTGGTGACTTCTTGACTTCTCAGTCCAG
>JAJPUD010002416.1:123868-241446 GCA_023553655.1 Myrmecobius fasciatus | reverse complement strand
CAGGGTGGGAATCAGGAGTGCAGGCCACATTAGCACAGATCTGGCCCCAGCCCCAGAATCATCAAATCAGAACTCTATTGCATAATAGGTATTACAGCTATAGTGGAGAAGGAACACTCCTAACAGTTCCAGGGCAGAAAAGAAAACTTGTGTTCAGATCCCTAGAAGGAGCTCTGAAAACAGCTGCACAAAATCCTTGAAGCTTGGGACAGTGCAGTCTTCACTCTGGAAACAGAGCCCCACTTTAACAAAGAGTTAAAAGCCGAGTAATAGTCTAGGAAAATGAGCAGACAACAAAAAAAGTTTCTGACCATAGAAAATTATTATGATGATAAGGAAGATCAAAACATACTCAGAAGGTGATAACAATGTCAAAACTTCTACATGCACAGTCTCCAAGGAAAATAAGAATTGGGCTCAGAACATGAAAGAACTCAAAAAGAATTTTGAAAATCAAATAAGAGATTTAGAGGGAAAATTAGGGGAAAAATTGAGAGTGATGCAAAAGGAAATGCAAAAAGCTAACGAGGAGAAAAATGCCTTAAAAAGCAAAATTGACCAATTGGATAAGGAGGTACAAAAGCTCACTGAGGAAATTAATTCTTAAAAATTAGAATCAAGTAAATTGAAGCTAATGACTTTATGAGAAATCAAAATGCAATAAAGCAAAACCCCAAAAAAGGAAAAATAGTCAAAAATGTGCAATATCTCATTGGAAAAAACAACTAACTTGGAAGATAGATCCAGAAAGGATAATGTAAAAATTTTATTGGTCTACCTGAAACTCATGATCAAAAAAAGAGCCTGGATATCATCTTTCAAGAAATTACTAAGGAAAATGCCCTGATTTTCTGGAATTACAGGGTAAAATAGAAATTGAAAGAATTTGCTGATCACCTCCTGAAAGAGATCCCAAAATGAAAACTTCCAGGAATATTATGGCCAAATTCCAGAACTCTCAGGTCAAAGAAAAAAATACTGCAAACATTCAGAAAGAAACAATTCAAATATAGTTGGACCACAGTCAGGATAACACAAGATTTAGCAGCTTCTATATTAAAGGACCAGAGAGCTTGGAATATGATATTCCAGAGATCAATAGAGCTAGGATTACAACCAAGAATCACCCACTCAGCAAAAGTGAGCATAATCCTCTTGAAAGGTGGATATTCAATGAGATAGAAGATTTTCAAACATTTATGATGAAAAGACCAGACCTGAATGGAAAATTTGATTTTCAAACACAGGACTCAGGAGAAGATAAGGAGATAATCATTAAAGTGATATTAAGAGGCACTTAATTGGGTCTATCTATTTATATTCTTACATGGGAGGATAATACTGGTAACTAATTAGAACTTTCTCATTATTATGGTAGTTCAAAGAAATATATATAGACAGAAGGCACAGGTGAGACAATATCTATTAAAATGATGAAATTAGGAAAGAAAGGAATACACTGGGAAAAGAGAAATGGAGAAGTAGAATGATTTTGATTATCTGACACAAAAAGAGGGAAGAAAAAGCTTTTATAGTGGAAGGGAAGGGAGGTAGGAAAGTGAATCTTACTCTCATCAGAATTGACTCAAAGAGGAAATAATATACACACTCAATATGGATATAGAAATCTATCTTACTCTGCAGGAAAATAAGAAGCGAATACGATATGGGAAGGGGGAGGGTGATAAAAGAGAAAACATATCGGGGGAGGTAATTCTCAATAGCAAAACACTTAAGGATGGCAAAGTGAAAAGAAAGAGAGAGTAGAATAAATGGAGAGGAATACAGCAATAACAATTGTTCAAAGAATTTTGAAGCAAGTGTCTCTGATAAGATCTTATTTCTCAAATATAGAGAGAATTGAGTCAAATTTATTTTTTTAAATGAGCTATGCCCCAATTGATAAATGATCAAAGATATGATCTATGCCCAAAGGACTATAAATTCATGCACATTATTTCACTTAAATGCCACTATTAGACGTGAATACCAAAAGAGATTTTAAAAGTGGGGGAAAAGGAGAAATAATCTATGTATACAAAAATATTTGTAACAGCTTTCTTTTTCAGGGTAAAGAACTGGAAATCAAAGGAATGCTCATCAATTGGGGGAGGGCTGAATAAATTGTGGTGTATGATTGTTATGGAATATTGTTGTCCTATGGGAAGTGATGAGCAGAATGCTCTTAGAAAAAAACTTGGAAAGTTCTCCATGAACTTAAGTAAAGTGAAATGTACTGTGCACAAAGTAATGGCAATGTTCTGGGATGACCAACTGCAAATAATTTTGCTATTCTCAGCAGTACAATGATTCACAACTACTCTGAAGGACTTATGATGAAATATCTTATCCATACTAAGAGAAAAAATTAATTGTGTCTGAATACAGATTGAATCATGCTTTCTTTTTTTAAAACTTATTTTTTCTTGAAGATTTTTTTATTAAGGTGGGGGATCTATGTTTTCTTTCATAACTTGACTTTTAAGGAAATGTTTTGCATAGTTTCACATGTGGTTTCTTAATTGGGGCTGAGCGTGAGGATTATGGAGAGCATCTGGAACCCAAAAGGTTTTTTTAAAGAAAGCAAATGCAAAAAATTGTTTTAAATGTAACTGGGGAAAATATTAAATAAGGAAATATGATTGAAAGAAAAATGAGAATTATGAAGACAAGATTTATGGTCACTACAGAAGAAAGAATGAGCAGAGTGGAAAAACTGAAAGTTGCAATGGCAAGCATCATCAAAGAAACAAAATATAAAACAATAAATTGAGAATTTCAAATACAATCTAGAAGAAGAGAAGCAAAAATAAAAGGTTAAAAGAAAATAAGTTTCTATGTAAGCTAAGTATACTGATCTTGAAGACAGGGTATAGAGAGGCAACTCATGGATCATAAATATCCCAGAAAAACATAAAAAGAAAAAAAAACACATGAATACTACTATGTAAAAAAAATCAAGAGAACTATTCAGAATTTCTGAATGCAGACAATGAAATACCAATAGAAAGAATTCATAAATCACCACTGGAACAAAAAATTATCTAAGGCTCCAAAGTCCAAGATATATTGTAGTTAAATTTAAGAATTCAATCCAGAAACAGTTCTTCAAGTCTTCTTCTTCATATACAAAAGAAAGAACATTTAAACCCCCAAAACTATTCTGCACCTACCAGAAAGTACAGGAGGGAATGGAATATTGTGTCCTAGAGAGCAATAAAGCTCAGAATACATCCAAAGTGATTTATCCTGAAAATTTGAGCTTAATTATAAATGAAAAATGATGGATGTTCAACAATAAAGAGGATAGAAGATGAGACATTTTCTCTGTTCCCCACAACCTCATAAACCTCTTTAAAATAAAAATTATGCACCAAAGATAAAGCAATTTTATCTGTCTCTATGTTCTAGAATTAGAATCCATAAGAAGACTAAAAAACTCACACTCCCTGAACTGAGGCTCATTGACCCTGAGCTCACTTAGTAATCCTTCCCTATAACCTAAGCAACCAGCAGTAAGGGTACATTAGCAGACCCAAAGACATGATAAAGGTTAAAAACAAAATTTACCCCCACAACCTATATCAAGATAAAGGCAAAATGGGTTTCTGATTTTTAGACATAAAGGGTGATACTACAAGCAAATTAGTAGAGTAAGGGATAGTCTACTTGTCAGACCTGTGAAGAAGGAAAAAATTTATGGCCAAAGAAGAACTAGAAAACATTATTAAATGCAAAATGGATAACTTTTATTATATTAAAATAAAAAGATTTTGCACAAACCAAACAGAAATCTGGAAAACAATTTTTACAATGTTTCTGATAAAGGTCTCATTTCTAAAATATATAGAGAACTGAGTCAAATTCATAAGAATATGTCATTCCCCAATTGATAAGTGATCAAAGGATATAAGCAGGCAATTTTCAGATAAAAAAATAAAGTTATATGAAAAAATGTTCTAAATCACTATTGATTAGAAATGCAAATTGACAACTCTGATGTACCACTTCACAACTTTCAGATTGGCTAATGGGAAGTAAAGATAATGATAAGTTTTGGAGAGGATGTGGAAAAACTGGGACACTAATACATTGTTGGTGGAGTTTTGAATTGATCCAAGCATTGTGAAGAGCAATTTGGAACTATGTCCAAAGGACTATAAAACTGTGAATACACTTTGATCCAGCAATGTCATTAGTAGATCTGTATCTCAAAGATGTCATATAGTGGCAAAAAATTGGAAATTGAGTGGATGCCCATCAGTTGGGGAATGGCTGAATAAGGTATAATATATGAATGTAATGTAATGTTATTGTTATTATTAGTAAGAAATGATGAGCAGACTGATTTCAGAAAATCCAGGAAAACTGATATTGAGTGAAGTGAGTAGAACCAAGAGAATATTGTGCACAGTATCAGAAAGTTTATGTGATGATCAGCTGTGATGGACTTTACTCTTCTCAGAAATATGGTGATTCCAGATAATTCAATAAACTTGGGATGGAAAATGCCATCCACATCCAGATAGAGAACTATGGGGACCAAATGTGGATTAAAGCATAGTATTTTCACCTTTTTTGGTTTCTTTGCTTTTTTTTCCTCATCTTTTCCCCTCTCAGTCTGATTTTTCTTGTACAACATGACCAATATGGAAATATGTTTAAAGGGATTGTACAAGTTTAACCTATCAGATCACTTGCTGTCTTGGGAAGGAGGGAGGTAAAAGATGGAGATAGAAGAAAAGGAACACAAAATCTTGCATTGGAAACTATCTTTATGTGTACTTGGAAAAATAAAATACTATTGAGAAAAAAAATGTACATATGTATCATGATTTGCCCTCCTTCTTTGTAGTGACATGAAAACTCTGGCAATGGGCTGCAGAAATGGCCAAGACAGACAGCCAGGCAGCTGTAGTTCCTCAGGAATAAAAGCCTTCTGGGGCCACAGTCTCATATCACTAATGTTGCAAAACTCTGAACTGCTAGTGCTGGGAGAGGTAATCTGGTAGCATCAATAGATCTGGAGGTAACAACCCCATAAAACCAGCAGAGTCAGTGCTGGAGTTAACACCTCAGAGATGCAATCTACAAAGCTCCAGATCATTGGTGCTGAGTAAAAAAATCTAAGGAACAGAGGGAGCAGAAGAGGACATCAAGATAGGACAGTGTAGGAGTAAGGGGAACCTGAGAGAAATAACATAGCAGCCAGCTGGGGCCGGTTCTAATTGTCCGACAGTTTCTTGGGTCAGATACTGAAATAGTGAATTGTGAACTTGGTGGTATCCACTTTGGGAGGAATAAAAGATGCATTGAGATCCAATTTCCAAGGAAACCATCATTAAAGGAGTGGGGTGGTAGTCAGGAAATAAACAATAAGTGACAGATTGCATAAGAAAAAAGGTTGAAATGACCAAATATTTCAGGAAGAAGAAAGTTCAAAAACCTTCAAAAACCTAAATCAATAACAATAACAATAAATAACAAAAGAAGAAAATAAAAGGCCTCCAGATCTAATAGATGAGTTTAGCTAGCTATAGATAAATACAACACAAAAGATAATGATCCAAAAACTTGTGAAATTTGAAAAGAACCTGGAACCATAACACATCATTCCTGAGAATTTCAAAAAGAAATGAAAACTACGAGGACAGAATTTATGGCCCGCAAAGCAAAAACAATGGGCAGGAGAGAAAATTGGAATCTACAATGGCAAACCTCACCAAAGGAACTAAAGAGAACAAGAGATTGGATGCAAATACACTATAATACAATAACTTTAAAGGAAGATATGTTCTCTATACAAGCAAAACATTGATCTCAAAGATGTGTAAAAACAACAACCGAAGGACAAAAGTTCTCCCAGATGACAAGACAAAAATCCTTAATGTCATAATGAAGGAAAGAACAAAGAAAATAAAATTACAGCTGAAATAATTCACATATCACCTCCAGAAGACCCAAGGCTACAAGACCCATAGTGGTTAAATATAACAATTAAAATAAGAAATAAGTTCATCAAAAGATCAAGAGAAAGAACTTAAATACAAAGAAAATACAAAAGAAAGGAAATTTGAATAATGATGGAATATTCTGCATCCAGCAGAAAATACACAGGAAGGAGTGGAATAATGTGTTCTGAAGAGCAATGGAGCTCTGGATGCAGTCTAAGATGTTCCTACCCTGGAAATCTGAGTTTACTCGTAAATGAAAAAAAAAAAGATGGAGATCCAATGATAAAGAGGCATTTGAAATGTTTGTATAATAAAAATTAGAAATAAAGAGATTATTTAATTCTTCAATACCACAAATAACAGAAATTAGGAGGAACAAATAAATGCAGCAGGCAAAAACTGTAACAGTAATGAAGTAATAGCAGAGAAATCAGAAAGAGACATTTCTCAGTAAACACAAGAAGATAAGGTTAAAGATGGAAATCTAGTCAGAGTAACAATAAAGAGGAAGACAATAAGCATTATAGACAGAACCTGGCAACATCTTGCTTACAGGTGAATTGTTATTGTTATTGTTGTTGTTGTTGTATTAAAACATGAAGGAGCAAATCAAAAAGGGGAGAGGATTAGGGAGATATAGGAATGTGTGATGTTTCAGGATCAAATCAAAGTTTAATAAGGAGAAGAAGATGACTTCTGTGGTTACAGGAAAAAGAAAAAGCCTATAGAAAAATGGGTGAATTAGAAGGGAGGAAGATGAAAGGGATAGGGAAAGTAAGGGGCACTTACTTTGGTGGTGGGAAGAGGTTGCACAAATAAATGTTTCAGTGGGTGGAAAAAGCTAGTCTGTGAAATGAGAAGGAGATCAGACATTGGGTGTGGCCTGAAGGATTTGGTGTTTGCTATGTATACTCATCCTACACTGGGAAACAGTGAATTGGAAATCCTGGGGACAATCTACCACTCCCTGAGAGAATGAGGGAGCATGAACCCAGGGAGGCAATTTTGTGTCAAATGGAAAGAGGGAAAGTAATCAGAAGAGATTTAGAATTAGCAATGGATTGCAAAATCAGAAAAATTGTGGGAGAAAGCTCTAACATGGGGCAATGTCCTCTGTGACACCTACAATAACTGTCATTGTTCTGAGAGTGAGGCACAATGCAAAGGTGGAACACTTTACAAGTAAACTTTACAAGGCAGTGACAGGAATCCTCTAGAGGGAAGAGCCAGAAGAGATATTTTGGAAGCTTTGATTGCATGAAGAATACAGAGGAAAGAGAAAGACCAGATAATTATAAGGGTCATGAATCAAAGAAGGAGGGACTTAGAGGAGACAAAAAGAGAGGACAGATAATGAAACAAGTGAGAGAAATCCTTTGTGGAAAAAGACACACATATACACAAGAATTAAAAAAACCTAAGGAACATGATTGGCAAAAAGAGAAGAAAGGGAAAGAGGAATCTATTTGATGGAGAGGAAAGGAGAAAGGAGGGGAATCATATAGCTAGATAAAATCAGGAGGAAAAAAGAACTAATAAACCAAACTCCAAAGGGAAAAGTTAACAAATGAGAGAAACAGAGCAGGGGTGAAGGGGACAAAACTAGCAGGAATACTGTCACCTTAAAAAAAAAGATAAAAGTAAAGTAATTGAAGGAATATAACATAATACTTTACAGCAGAAGGAAAGAAGTCACAACCAAAAAAAAAACCAATATCAAAGACAGATGGAAGAAAATATAAACCTAAGTTATAGCTTTAAATGTGAATGGGTCAAACAATCCAATAAAGCAAAAAAAAGTGCCAGATTGCATAAGAAAGAAAAATCTCTACAATCTGTTGTTTACAAGAAACACTTTTTTTGGGGAAAAAACAGGAAATGGAAAAAAACATACAAAACTGAAAAAAAAAGTTGCCAGGCATAGAGTGAACCCTAAAAAATAGGATTTGTATTATGCTGTCTGACAAAGCAAACACTTTTTAAAGGGTTAAACAGGAAAATTGCATTATGCTGAAAGAAACCGTAGAGAACAGCCATTATCATTAGCAAGTTTATACACTCCAAAGGCTTTAGCATCTAAATTTATAAAGGAAAAATTATCTCAGTTATAAGAAGACATAGACAACAACACAATAGTGATAAAAGACTTCAATATCACTTTGTTTTGGATAAGTATAAAAGAAAAGTAAACAAAAGGAAAAATAAAGAATTTTACGAATTGTATAAACTACAGTTAAAAGATTTATACTCTTATAAACGGGACAACAAAAGAATATACACATTTCTCAACACCACATAGAATCTTTACAAAAAATGGCCATGTACTAGGAAACAGAAACATTGTAAAAACAAGTATAAAAAGATAGAAATAATTACTGCATTTTTATAACCTATAATACAACAAAAATAGGAATTGGACAAACAAAAAATACAGACCCAAATGAGGACTTAACAATGACATTCTAAATAATGAATGAGTCTAAGAAATCATTGATAATTATATAAGAAAAATGATAATGGGGAAATAGCAAACCAAAATTTCTAGTATGTGGATAAAACAGTCTTCAGAGAAAATCATATCCTAATAAATATATATAAATGATCAAATTGGGAAAAGAATGAATTAACAAGGTGAATATGCATTTTAAAATTTAAAAGTCAAAAAACAAACACAAATAAATAGGAGATAATAAAATTTTAAAAGGAAATAAAACATTGGAAATAAAGATATTAGAATTATAAATAGGAATAAAAACTGGTTTTTTCTTTAAAACTAATAAAATTAATAAACTTTTAGTCAATCTTATTAAAAAGATAAAAACAAAAATCAAATCAACAAAATAACAAATAAACAAGGTGAAATTACAGCAAAGCCAGAAGAAATAAAAAGAATAATCAGAGCATATTATGCTCAGTTACATGCTAACAAAGTCCTCTCTGCTCTGACTACTGAACTCTCTGCCTTCTTTTAAATCCCAACTAAAATCCTACTTCTACCAACAGTCTTCCCTCACCCCCTCTTAATTCTAGAGCCTTCACTTTGTTAATTATTTCCTATTAATCCTGTAGGTAGCTTACTTTCTCTATATTTATTTGCATTTGTCTGCCTGTTAGATTGTAAGCTCCTTAAAAACAATGTCTTTTGCCTGTTTTTGAATCATCAGCAGTTAGCACAGTGCTTGGCATATAACAGATGCTTAATAAATATTGATTGATTGATTGATTTGAGACATCAAAGAAAAAGAATAATTTCTTTAAAAGTATAAAATACTCTGACTATCAGAATGATAGAGATTTTCAAATACCCCAATATCATAAAAGAACTACCACAGAATAAATTCCTGATCCTAATGGATTCATAAGAAAATGTTATGAAGTTTTAAAAAACAGTACTCACACTGCATGAATTAGTCTCAAAAACTGAGAAACAAAGCACCCTGCCAAGTTTTTTTTTTGAGACAAATATATTCCTAATACCTAAACCAGGGACAGATAAAATACAGAAAGAAAATTATAGGCCCATATCATTAATTAACATGAATCAAAATTTTTACACAAAATCCTATCAACCAGATTACAATGATTTTTCCAAGAAATCATCCATTATGACAAGGTGTGATTTATGGTAGGGATGCAAAGATAGTTCAACATTAGGAAAACAATCAACATAATTAATCACATTAAAAGCCAAAACATCCAAAATGACATGATCATCTCAATAGGTGCAGAAAATGCTTTTGACAAAGTACAACATGTTTTAAATTCTCCAAAGTATAGGCACAGGAAGATCTTTTGTAACATTATAAAAAGCTTCTATCTAAGTGAAAAGCAAACATCATATGCAATGGAGATATACTAGAAGTTTTTCCATTAAATATGCAAATGAAGCAAGTATACCACCCCCACTATTATTTGATATAGTTCTGGAAATACTAGCAACAATATGTCAAGAGAAAGAAATTAAAGAATAAAAATAAATAAAGAAAAGATAAAACTATCCTTGTTTGATGATAATATGATAATATATCTGGAAAATCCTAAGGAATCAGTAAATGAAATAATTAATAACTTCAGTAAAACTGAGAGGTATAAAATAAATCTTCAAAAATCAATAGCATTTTAATATAATAACAAAATACAGGAGACAATAATAGAAATAGAAATAATAACAAAAGCATAAAATATTATTGGGTTAGACCTTCCAAAGCACATAAAAGACTCATTTAGATAAAATGACTAAGAAATGAACCATTTAAATAGTTGGAGGAATATTCAATGCTCATGGTTAGGCCCCATCAATATAATAAAAATAACAATTCTACCAAAATCAGTTTACCCCTTTAATGCAATACTGATTAAATTATCAAGGGAATACTTTACAGATCTTGTTGAAACAATAACAAAATTCATTTGGAAAAGCAAAAGATATAGAATATCAAGGGAATGAAGGAATTATTATTTTGCTATAATATTAACAACCAATTATTAAATTAGGATTAAGACTTTTTCTCTTTATTTCCTCATTCAGGGACCAGACACTAGGTCAGTCAGCCAGTTTCTGAAAAACAAGGCTGTAAAAGAATTCTCATGGAACTTGCTTCTCAATCTCAGGTGGGATCCCACCAATTAGAAGACCTTACTTATCTTTACAACATAAACAGAATCTAATTTAGGTGAATTCTTGCCTAAGAAATAAATCCAGGTCATTGTACCCCTCCACTGGAGTTTAGGGTCACTCAGCTTATAAAGGAGAAAAACAATGAAAGTAGTCCAAATAGAGATGGATTGTTCAATCCAAATTGCCTGAGGCTCAGAGTCTCATGATCAAGCTATATTCTAAGGAGTTAAAGATATCAAACCTACCTCTTCATTAAAAGATCCATAAACAGATAAATTGGGCAGAAAAAGCTATAGAACCAATAAATAAATAAATAATAAATGAATAACCCAAATAAATAAATAAATAAAGCCAAAAGCTGGTTTCTTGAAAAGAATAATAAAATTGATGAGCCTTTAGCTAATCAAATTAAAAAGGAAAGACCAGAAAATCAAATGAATAAAATAGCAAAGGAGCAAGCTGAAATCAGAACAAAAACTAGAAGAAATAAAAAGAATAACCAGAGCATATTATACAATTGATATGCCAACAACACTGAAAGTACCAAAGAAATAGAGAGGTATCTTTAAAGAAACAAAATATTGAAACTAACAGAGTAAAGATTTCAAAAAACTTAATGTCAAAATAAAATTGATCTAGCTGCAAAGAAACTAACTACCAAAGAGAAAGAATCTTACTTTTGAGGGATTCACAGGATAATTCTCAAACTTTTTTTTTTTTTTTTTTTACTAAGGCAGTTGGGGTTAAGTAACTTGCCCAGGGTCACACAGCTAGGAAGTGTTAAGTGTCTGGGGTCAGATTTGAACTCAGGTCCTCCTGACTTCAGGACGATTGCTCTATTCAATGTGGCACTTAGCTGTCCCATTCTCTCAAACTTTTAAAGAACAATTAATACTTCACAAATTCTCTCAAAAATTGAGAAAACATACATCAGAATTCTTTTATTAAAAAGTGGACATGAATAGTAAGGGGAGAAGGAAAGAGGCAGAGAGATGGAGAAAGAGACAAAGAGATAGGCAGAGACAAAGTGAGAAAGAGACAGAGAGAGAGGAGGGAGAGAGAGACAGAGATAGAGACAAGGAGATAGAGAAAAAGAGAGACAGAGACACACAAAGGGAGACAAAGACTATGATGCTGCAGTTTAAAACGAGAGAAAGAAAAAATTTGTCATTTTTTTCTAGTGAATTTATGATATTAAAAGAAGAAAGTTGCAGGTAAAGCATCTCTTCAGGGGGTTCCTACAAATGGCCAGTTGCTTGATTTGGAAAAGGCGAAATTGGCCTGAAGAATGTGGTCAGTGTGTGAGAAAATATGGTGCTTATTAGCTATTGTACTCCACCCAGTATGACTCCATAGGGATTTTATTTATTTTATTAATTATGATTTTGAAAGCAAGGAGCAGTTCAGGAACATCATGCTGTTCTGGATTCTTTTATGTATGGCCAAGTTTGCTAATCTCAAAACCATTCCAGAAATGGGAAAAATTACTCATAACTCACATTTAGAAAGCATTGTAAGGTTGACAAAGCACTTTTTCTCTGTGAGAGTATTATTATCCCAGTTTTACAGGTGAAGAAACTGAGGCTCAGAGAAATTAGGTTCATATCATACAGAAAGGAAAGTCAAGTATCTTAAGTCTCTCGATCTGGAAGGACCTTAGAATGTATTTCCAAAACAAGGGAAGCTGCTTGAGGGAAGAATTGTTTTCATTTTATCTCTATATCCCTAATGTTTAGCATAATAACTTGCATAAGGAGGTGCTTAATAATTGCTGGCTACACTGAATTCATACTAGAACAACTTTTATGTAAGCTAAAATCCACTTTCTCCTCTTGAAAATCTCAGTAAGGGGCCTATATCCCA
The DNA here is from genome assembly GCA_023553655.1 of Myrmecobius fasciatus. Classification (NCBI taxonomy): domain Eukaryota; kingdom Metazoa; phylum Chordata; class Mammalia; order Dasyuromorphia; family Myrmecobiidae; genus Myrmecobius; species Myrmecobius fasciatus. The sequence continues at coordinate 229,011 of JAJPUD010002416.1, read as the reverse complement.
AAGAAATCATAAAGGAAGGAAAGGGCCCCACATGTGCAAGAATGTTTGTGGCTGCCCTTTTTGTAGTGGCTAGAAACTGGAAACTGAAGGGATGCCCATCAATTGGAGAGTGGCTGAATAAATTATGGTATATGAATGTTATGGAATATTATTGCTCTATAAGAAACGACCAGCAGGACGATTTCAGAGAGGCCTGGAGAGACTTGCATGAACTGATGCTGAGTGAAACAAGCAGAACCAGGAGATCATCATACACAGCAACAACAGTATTACATGATGATCAATTCTGATGGACATGGCTCTCTGCAATAAAGAATTGTCTCAAACCAGTTCCAGTTGTTCACTGAAGAAAACCATATACACCCAGAGAGAGGGAAATGAAATATGGACCACAACGTAACATTTTCATGATCTCTATTGACATTTGCTTGCATTGTGTTGCCTTTCTCTGATTCTTTTTTTTTCTTGTAGATAGGATTTTTCTTGCATAACTTCTCAAGCATTTCAACATTATTAACATGTAGTGGACTTCCTGCCATCTAGGGGAGGGGAGGGGACTGGGGGTAAAATTTGTAATGGAAAGCTTTGTAAAGATCAATGTTGGGGAACTACCCATACATATGTTATACAAATAAAAAGCTTTAATAAAAAAAAATAAAAAGAAAAAAAAAGAAAATCTCAGTAAGGGGAAGCCCACTAAATTTGAAGACATAACTATAATGGTTAGGAGCATTTTTCTCCCTTAAATTAATTAGAATTCTGTCTCTACAACATCCTACCCTTCCTTCCTCCCCATCACAACCAGAATGCATTGAAATTGTAAACTTGGTGTCAGAGGAGATAGATGGTTCTGAACCCTAGCTTTGCCACTTAGTGGCTTTCAGCTTGAGTAAGCCATGTCATCCTTCCTGAACTCAGTTTCCCCATCTGTCATCTGTAAAATCAGGACATTGGAATATATGACCTTTGCGGTGTCTCTATAATATGGTTTCTGCCCTCTGGCACCAAGGACACTAAGTTTACCTCTTCATGAAAGCTTCAAGACTATCATGTCCCACCCCCAAATTTCATTATATTAGACATCCCTGTTGATTTACCTAATACCTCCTCTCTGGCCCTCTCCTTCAAAACCTCATCTCAAGTGTTTCTCTCCCATGTCCGAGACCATGTCCTGGAGCAATTCCTGTCCAATGTCCTCACTGATGACTTTTGAAAAGCCCTAAGCATGCTTCATTTACCTCCCTCCCATCCTCCAACATCCTCTATAGCTCTGTCTGTCTGTCTTTCTCTCTGTGTCTTTCTTTTGCTTTCTCTTTCTCTGTCTCTCTGTTTCTTTTTCTGTCTCTGTCTCTCTCCTTTTCTCTGTCTCTCTGCCTCTCTGTTTCTCTTTCTGTCTCTGTCTCTCTCCTTTTCTCTGTCTCTCTGCCTTTGTGTATATCTGTCTGTCTCTCTGTCTCTGTTTCTTTTCCAGGTCTCAAACCACAAAACAGGATCAAAAAAGCCATTGTTCTTAGAGGGGGTGTGCCAATCTATATATCTGGCATGAACATAATTGTTTATAGGTTTTCCACTTCCTTCAATTGTGACCCTTTTGAGGACAAGGATCATGTTATTTTGTGTTATTTGTTTTTGTTTTTGTTTTTTTTTTAATTTGGGGTGGGTTTTTTTTTGTTTTGCCTTTCTTTGTATCACAGTCATGTCTATAGTAAGCAATTAATAAATGCTCGTTGACTGACTGACTGCCTATATATACCTATTTAGAGAGAAGAATCCCTCAGCCTGAGGTAGAATTGAAGAGAAAATTTCTTGAAGGAAGATCTTTGGGAAACTGAGTCATGAAGGTGATGAGAGCAGGAGGAAGAAGGCATCAGCAAAATAAGGAACATGCAATTTGTGTGCAGAGAGCAATAAGCAAGGTGGCTCGATTTTAATAGGGTGCCTCACTTGCAAAATGTGGAGGTGGTAGTGCTAAAAGGCCCTGAATGCCAAGTTAAGAAGTTTGCATTTAATACAGGAAATGTGCCCAAAGCCTTGACTAAGATATCAAATAAGTGTTTTGCATATTATTTTGCATCCCATTTACATAAAATTAGGTTACAATATTCAATGTACAGAAAGCCTTTGCTTTCATCCTTCCCCTCCTCCCCCACCTTACTGCTTCTGATTATCCCTAGACACCCCCTAGTTTTTATTGTGATTTGGATGGCTCTGCTCGAAAGAACTCCCCACCTGAAGAACCACCGGGATCACCATTTATTGCTAAAGTTCTCATTCTTAGTTCCCTCACTCCCAGAGGGTGGGTAAAGGAGCCTATGGGCCATTTTTTTGCTTAGTAGGATGGGCTATGAAACCATGGGAGGGATGAAATTTGAGCGCTCCATCTCCAGAAGTCTTCTGGGAGTATCCATAGAATCATGTGCCCAAGAGGACGTTGTTGTCGAGGGTTATTCTTCATGGTTAAGTTGAGGCTGGATCAGTTGGCCTCTGATTTCCCTGCCAACTTGTAAAATTCTGTGATTCTATTGGAAAGCTGAAGCCTTATTAAATTTCCTCCATTAGACTCAAATCTTGGGATCCCATTGGCACAGATGTGCCTCCAAGTTAAGTCAAGGCAAACCTTTATTTTCCAGATGAGGCTCCGGTGGCCCAGAGAAGGGTGACTTGCCCAAGGTCACAGTGCCTCTAGCACCCCAGGGCTCTTGAAGCCTGATCCAGGTCTCTTTCTAAGGCACAATGAGGACAAGAAAGAGGGTCTGGAAATCTCTTTTGCTAGGGGCACAAAGAGATGGAAACTCATACCACTGTCATGATGGCCCCAATAAAAAGCTGCTCCTGCTTGGAGGAGAGGAGAGTGCTTAAGTGGAATTGACTCAAAGGCATTAAACTTTTACCAGGATGATTTCAGATGTTCCTTAGGGAAGGGGAAATTACCGGGTATTACCACACCCAGGGACCAGGCTGGCAGCCCTGAAAGCTGATCTCCTGAATTTCTCCAGGGATCAGGAAGAAAAGCACAGTGAGAAAGCCCTGGACAGGAGTCAGGAGCCTCAGGGCCAGGGGTAGTCTGGCTGGGAGGGGAGAGAAATTTGCAGATAGAAGACCTTCCTTCTTTTTTGTCTTTCTTTGCCACTACTTGAGCATTTCCTTAGCCTTTGTCAACCCTCACCTCCTGTTTCCTTCCCAAGTTTCTGTCGGTTCCAATGGCCACTGAGGTAGTGTGGTCTAGTGGACAAAACCCTGGCCTCTGGAGGCTCGGAAGAACTGTGTTCTGGTCCTAGACTGGCCTGTCCTGGTTTGGCTAGGGACTCTCTTTATAAACATGAACAAGTGACTCTTCAGGGTGCTCACACCGTTGAAATATGGGGACTGGGGATAATCTCATATGTCCCTTTCAGTTCTATGATTATATGATGTCATTCTCATTTCCAGTCCATTAAGAACTCCAGATCCTTTTTCATAGAAAATTGTCTAATCATGTTTCCCTCAATCCTTCGACACTACAGATGTGTTGTTGTTGTTTTAAACCCAACTCTAAGAGAGGCAGAGTTGGACAATGGTAAGAACATTGGTCTTGGAAGATAGCACAAGAGTTCAAATCCTTCCTCTGGCACCCATGTGAGCATGAATAAATTATTTCTTTTCTCTGGGCTTCAAAGTTTCCTCAAGTGCACTAGAACCTCTCTGAGGTTCCTTCCAGTTTTCAATCCATATTCCCATGACTTTGTATTTTTGTAGCATTATTTTTATTATTCCAAAGTGAGTAAAGAGAGAAGCCAAATACGGACTAGAGCAGAAACCTCATGCTGTAACATGTTTAATACTCTTTCTAAGTAAAGAATTGGAAGATATTGAACTTTGCAAGCACCAACAACATCACAAAAAGGAAATTAATTGTATTTTCAACAGACAGAAAGTCACCTCTTTCTGATATCTCAAATGTGAGAGCAATATCTGAATCTGCTGGTCATGGCCACATGACCCAACCGCTGACTTGCTAGAGCAGAGATGAAAATGAATAGAAAGCTAGAAGAAAATAAGAAAAAAATATAAAATACAATTAAAGCAACTCCAAACTGTTTTTTAAAAATAAGTTATCATTATTAAAATAGGAAATAGGTGGAATAAAAGGAATAAAGTTTAACTCAAGTAAATTAATTGCCATAATAAAGACACCAGAAGAGCTGAAAATTCATCTTATTCAGGAAAGTTAACTTCCTTGCCAAGCGGAGAGATGTGGCAGCTCAGGACTCGAGGATAGAAATTCACTTGTCAAATCTCATGGAGAAGAATGAGTGTAAGATGAGGAATATTGCCTCATAAAAGGATCCTAGAATCAGTAAAAAGAAGAAATTTCAGGTGGGGATTCAGCTAAGCAAAATAATGCCAAATTCGTCTCAAGATTAAAGTGGAAGGAGGCTAGCCAGCAGATAAAAGCCCTGGAAGAAAGGATCTGCAAAGACTGATATACAAAACTTCATCATCAAGGGCAGAAGTGGTCCTACATAGGAACTCTCACATCACATGGGTCGGAGTACAAAGAGTTCCTCCAAAAAAGAAGATGGCAAAGTGGTGGGATTAGATCAAGTGACTACATCAAGCAGAGGTCTGTGCCAGTACCACCACAATTGTGGGGGTGCCAAGGAATCAATTTTCAAGGAAGGATATAAATCTCCCATCTATCTCCATGATATTGCTTGCATCCACCCCCTTCTCTTTTTTTCCATGCTCTACACCCAGATCAGGCTACCATCACTGCTTGTCTAGGCCATCACAATAACTTTCATCTTGGTCTCCCTGCTTTAAGATTCTCCCTTCAAAACAGTTGCCAAAAGTGGCTTTCTTGAGTGCAAATCCTACCACACCACTCCTTCACTCAATAAACTCCAATGGCTCCCCATTGTTCCTAAAATCAAAAAGATGATGCTTATCATTTAAAGCCCTTCCCAACCTACCTTTCCATCTTCATATCATTCCCCCTCCCCTTCCATCACTTAATAGTTTAGTCTTCATGCTTTTTCTCTTCCTACATGACCCTTCCTCTCCTACCATCTTGCTTTACACCAATTTACCTTTTAGAATCCCTAGTTTCTGTCAAAACTCTGTGCAAGAAACAGCATGGAACCTTTCCTGACTTACTCTGCCTCCCTGCCTCCCACACCATGCCTGTACCCTTCCTTTTCCCTTTCCCAACCTTCCACTTTGTCTTTATTTTGCACATCTTTTTTTTTAATGTTCATGTTGTTTCCCTAAGAGAACAAAAGTTCCTTTGAGGCAAGGACTGTTTCATTTATATTTAACCTGATCTGAGGTCAAGAATACCAGTACTAGATACGGGAACAAGAAAAGTAGAAAATGGCACCAAAATTTTATCTTACTGAATTAAAAAAATAAAATAAAATTTATTTGGAAAAACAAAAAGTCAAGAATAGCAAAGGATATAATGGAAAAAAGTGTAAAGGATGGAAATTTAGCAGTACTAAATCTTGAACTGTATTATAAGGCAGTAATTATCAAGAATATCAAGAAATGGAAAGGTAGCTCAGTGGAACAGAGTAGGTTTACAATTTACAGCACCAAATAAACATGATATCCTTGCATTCAACCAATGTAAAGACTTAAGATTTGGGGATAAAAGTTCATTATTTGGTAAAAATTGCTGGGAAAATTGAAAAGCAGTATGGTAGAAACTGGGCATGGACCAATATCTTATACCATTTACCATGATAAAATGAAAATGGATACATGATCTAGTTATAAAAAGAGTTTTGTAAGAAAATTAGAAGAATATGGAATATATGTCAGACTTATGGATAAATGAATAATTTGTGAATAAACAAGAGAAAGAGAGCAAAATTAGGTATGAAGTGAATAATTTTGATTGCACTAAATTAAAAAGATTTTGTACAAATATAGTCAAGATTAGAAGGAAAGCAGAAAATTGGAGAAAAATGTATAGACAGTTTATCAACTAGTGGTCTCATGTCCAAAATATATAAGAACTTTGTCAAGTCTATAAGAATATCTTATTCCTCAATTGATAAATGATCAAAGAATATGAAAGCCATGTATAGAGTAGGGGGAGAGAGAATAGAAGAAAAGAGGGAAAAAAGAAATTTACATGATAATTTTGTTGTATATTTGAAAGGAATAGCAAGTTGTGTTTAGCAGATTTGCAGTTTCATGTACATTCATCTTTTTATTGTGCTATGGAGGGGAAATTCTTGTTTTATTCTATAAAAATAAAATTAAAAAAAGGATTGGAGCTGGAAGAAATCAGTGAGTGCCTTTGGATAACCTCAAGCCCAGAGTCATCTGGGCAATTAGGGGAGCTAAAACCCCAAAAAAGTTTTTCAGGCAGAATGTATTCAGGACATCTACATAGCCTATGAGTAGAATGAGCATGAATAGCAGAAGGACCACCCTGGCTGAGTTGTGTCTCATACAAGTGTGTTTTAGAGTGTTTAGAGCTCAGAGGGTCCACAGTTGGGTCTTCTTTTCGGTAGATATTATTTTATTTGGTGATCTCTTCAGCTCCCATGGAATCAATTATCATCAACATGCCCATGATTCTCAGATTTACTTATTCAGCTCTAAACTCTCTGCTGACTCCCAGTCTCCATCTCCAGTTGTCTATCTCAAGCTGGATGTCTAGTGGACATCTTAAATTCAACATTCCCAGAACTGACCTCTTCATTTTTCCTCCTAGACCATTCCCCTCCTCCTTGTACAGAGCAAGATTCTCCTCCTAGTCCCCCAAGCTTACAGCCCAGTAGTTATTCTCATTCTTTTGCAGCTCCTGAATCCAATCTGGTACCAAAGCCAATCAATTTTATCCGTTATAGCATACCTCAAACACACTCCCTCTTTTCTCTGCCTCTGCCTCCCATCCTGGTGTAAGTCCTAACCCCTTCATGCTCAGGCCATGGCAACAGCTGCAGGGTGAGGGCAGGGGGCTGCCTTCCTCGAGTCTCTCCCCACTACAATCCATCCTCTATCCAACCACTAAAATGTGGGTCTGACCATGTCACTCTCTTCTTGCTCAATAATCTTCACAGGCTCCCTGTTGCTTCTAGTATAATTCTCTGTTTGGCATTCAAAGCCCTTTATTATGTTGGTTCCTTTCTCCCTTTCCAGTCTTCTTCCATCTTATTCTGCCAGTGTACTCTGTGGTCCAGTGACCATTCTTCTATCAACCAGATTCTCCAGCTTTCAGCTCCAAACATCCCTCTGGCTTCCCCCCCAGGAAGCTCTCCCTCTTCTTCTCTGACTTGTGACCTCCCTGATTTCCTTTAAAGTCCCAACTCAACTCTCATTTTCTCCAGGAAGTCTTTCCTAATCCCTCTTAATCCTTGTGCCTTCCTTCTGATCTTATTTTCCTGGTATCCTCCATAAAGCTTGTTTCTATATATCTGTTGTCTCCCTCCTTAGATTGTAAGCTCCCTGAGGGGAAATGCTTGGCTTCTGCCTTTTTTTTATTGTTGTTGCTGAGGCAATTGGGGTTAAGTGACTTGCCCAAGAAGTATTAAGTGCCTGAGGCCAGGATTTGAACTCAGGTCCTCCTGAGTTCAGGGCAGACACTCTATCCACTGCACCATCATTTAGCTGCCCCCTTCTGCCTTTTGTATCCTCAGCATTCAGCACAATGTCTGGCACACTTAATAAGTGTCCGCTTTAAAAATGGCGCTTAATAAATGCTTATTGACGGATCCCAGGTCCTTTGGCTCCATCCCCATTTAAAACAATTGCAATGCAATCTTGGTACAGACCAAAGGGAATTCGAAGGAGAAATCTTAGAAAGTGCCTGGGGAAGTTGTGGCTTTAACCTTGGCAGGGCTGCCACCTAGTGTGAGGATCTGCCAGCTTGCCATCACTCTCATTCAGAAGTTGTGTCTGACTTACTGCTTTCCTGACACCAGGTGGCAGTGTTATCAAAAGGCCAGACTTGATCTTGTCTTGATTTTAGGATCCTTGCAGTTTGGCTTGGTCAAAGACCCTCCAAGTAGTCTGGTCCCCCTCCCCCCAACTTCCCCCCCCCAATACACCCTCACTCTTTCTCAGCTAAGTCACTGCCTGAAGCCTTGGAGCTCAAGTCTTCTTGACTCCAAGTCCTAGGAGATCCTTATCCCAACTCCCACTTCCACTAGAAAGTTGGGTTTCTAGAGAAATGGCTAACCACAGCCCCCCGCCAGGGTGTAAGGGACCCTTGAATGGCAACGTCATTTCTCCTAGTGCTACCTTCTTAAGGCCTCATGCCTGTGCTCCCTCCCCCCGCCACTATAACTTGTCTATTATGATTACTGTCTCCCTTATATATGCACCTAAGTGGTAGAGTGGATAGAATGCTGTGCCTGGAATCAGGAAGAGCCATCTTCATGAGTTAAACATATGACCTCAGTCAGGTTTCTAGAACTGTGTGACTCTGGGCAAATCACTTAACCGTGTCTGCCTCAGTTTCTTCATCTGTAGAATGAGCTGGAGAAGGAAATGGTCAATCATTCCGGTATCTGTGTCAAGAAAACCTCAGATGGGGTCACTGAAACAGCAAGCTCCCTTTCATAACAATAATAGCATTTAATATCACTATAAAGTTTGCAAATTGCTTCCTTCCATCTAATGTGATCTCAAGCTAAACGGAAGTTCTCTGCAAAAGACAAGGGCATTAATCATCTTATCTTACTCTCTATCGTAGTCAAACCATATCTGATGCATGGTACCCAGTCCTGGGTGCCATATGCTAGTGCAAGAATAGCTATCTGACGATGAGCATAAGCTGATACTCCCAGCCACCCCTTGTGATGTGTTCTATCTGAGGTACTGCCATTGGGATACTTGGCCTGGGTCCCTGGCTACTCCTTGTGAGACATAGATTTTGGACTCTTGATAAAAAGGAATAGACAACTCGAGGCTTCTGGTTGGTTTCCAGGTGCCATCTCCGCCTGCTTTCCCCACCAAAAGCTGTCAGCTCAGGCAGGTCAAATTAGAAACCATTGCAATAGTCCAGGAGAGAGTGAAAAGGACTTGAACCGGTGTGGTCACTTTGTGAGTGGGAAAGAAGGATGGAAGCAAGATAGATCAGAAGGTGCCAAGAGAGCTAGATCTCTCTGATTCTTTTACAGATTAACTTGATGTTACTTACAGGGTAAATTGGAGACGTGGTCATCCACATAGTCAGGTAGCATTATTGTTTGTTCATGAAATATATGCCTTGTGTTCAATGATGCACATCTTAATTATCGCCCATTTTTAATGTACTCGTGTTTAAGTACACTGTTATTCACGTCTATCTGCTTGGATGTTCATATCATGCATGCATTGTAGATATATTTGTCTCTTAGCTATTTGTAGTTCTGCCCATACTTCTTTGCCTGTACATTGATGTGGATGTGCAATTATTATGTATTCTTTTGCTTTGTTTAGCAATTATACTTATTTGGCTAGTTCATGCAATTCTACATTATATTTATTAAAAATATGTCCTGCACGTAGTGTATATCTGCAGTCCCTGAAGCAAGCCCTCAAGTAACACTGACCATGGTATCTGTCAAATGAATGGATCACTTAGGTATATTAGCTGTGACTGAGATCTGGAGATGATTACCCAGGATCCTGGGTTAGTAATCTTTGTCCTATTAAATATCATTGTTTATTTTGATGCTCATCTTGTATCTTTTTTGCAGATTTCCAGTATATCATAACTGATTTGACAAGGGATTAAAATACTTATGACCCAAGAATAAATATAGCAGCATCTTGACGACACCTTTTGCAGGTCTCATCAAGGATCTTGGGACATTGGAGACAGATGACTTAGGTTTGGGCAGATATTTCCCTGTACTCTCTTCATTGACTGATTTGCATCTTGGGATTTGTGTGCTCCCACTTTTGGATTTGTGGAAACAAGAAGCAGGAAGAAAGGCGGGAGCTGGTGTGGGGCAATGTAATGCCAGAGAAACTGAGGCAAGATAGAGATTAGAGAGTTTTTAATATTTTTATAGTGGAGAGTTTGGACTGGCAGCCATATTAGTCAGCCGGCTGGATGGGACTCTTGTCTCAAAGCACCCAGCAACAAGCAAGGGATTCCAGAGACTCTTATAGGGCTCCAGCTATCAGGGAAACAAAGGCAAGGGAGGGCAGACCACTGGTGAGTGGAAACTCCAGGAAAGACCATAACTTTTTAATTCTGACAGGTTGTGGGTGAAGAAGGAAGGAGCATAAATTCTGATAAGTTGGGAGTGAAGAAGCTTGGAGACAGGAAGTCTGAGCCAGAAAGAGAGTCTCATCTATATATTTGAGATAAGCCATCTGAGGTTTTATGACTCTTTGAAATGCCAGAATGGCCAGGGCTCTGCAGCCCTAATTATCTCAGTCTTAATGGCCTGGAAGGGAGCAGGGTTTGCCACCAGGGAAACTGAGGCAGAACAATTCAAGGAAACTGAGGCAGGGAACCTGAAGCATAACAGCAGAAGCTAAGGAGTTGGTTCTATGACAAGCTAACTAGACATGGCCAATAGCTATAGGAATTCTGGCGCAAGGGTGGTAAGGACAAAGGATATACCTTTTATGCCAGAGCAAACTCTGAGCTGCTAAAATCCATTCAGACTGAAGACCAGGGCCTATGACCTTCATTTTTATCTCTCCTGAGAGATTCAGTACACTCACTTTAAGTCCAATGTTGCCCACAGGGCTTGAAGCGTGTTTATCTTTATTTCTCAAAATTGCATTAATGTTTGTGCTTAAAAGGTTACTTTTATTCTTAAGCTGGAAAAATATTATGAAATTTGTGATCAAGAGAATTCTAAACAATATCTGCTTTTGCTTGAATAGAATGTTGAAATGAATGGGAGATCTAAGAGGTGAAGGAGATTTAAAATTGCTCTATTTGATAGATCAAGATTTCTGGCTGGGGGTTTGTGTTCAAAAAAAGATAGAGAGCGATTATAGAACCTCAGATCATAGATTTAAAAGTAAAATAGAACTTAAAGGCCACAGAGTTCAACCCCCTCATTTTCCAGATAAGGAAGCTGTAGCACAGAGAGGTTAATTGAGTTTCCTGGAGTTAGAAATCAGTAAGTGTCTGAGGCAAGGTTTAAATTCACATTTTTCTGACTTTGAACACGATGTTCTTTACGCTAGATCAGAGGTATCAAAAAATGCAGCCCCTGGGTTCCATGAGATCTCCAACACTTCTAAAAAGCATCTTGAACCAGGATTAAATTTTAAAAAATACAACATTTGAAAATCTAAGTCAGTAGATGAGCCATAGGGATCTTTTTGTATGGACAAGTGGATATTGTTTCTATTTGAAGTTGGCCACCACTGAGCAAAATCACCTAGGCACCATGCTTTATTTTTTACAGTTTCCCAGAGCAGAAAGTATATGTTCACTGGAGTTTCTTTGAGAATCAAAACTAGTCAATAACACTGTGAAAAGCTTACTGGTTGGCAGCAAGTCAAAAATCGATTATTACCTGTGTCTTGGATTAAAAGGAAACCATTTCTATAAATGAAAAATCTTCCTCTTTCACAGCTTGATCCTCTAGGCTTGACATAATGTAAGGAAATTGAGGGCAGAGGCTGTTGGTTTAGTCTTTGTAGTTATTTGTTTGATGTAGCCTAAATGGCTAGACTTATTTTTTAAATGTTTCTAGAAAGAAGATAATTCTTAATAGCTGTCTAAATAGAATAATTAATGAGTTCTTAATCATTAAGTAATTAATCACCTAATCACTAAGTGAACAGTGGATGACCATTTGCCAGTATGTTCGACCCTCCCTTACTCAAATGAACTAATCAAAGTCATCTTCAAATATAAAGAGAAAACATTTATTCAGTCCCTAAAGTGAGAGGCCCAGGCACACCCAGGAAGCATCTTGGCTCCCAACATGTGCCTGACCTGGCAAGCCAGAAATAATAAAGCTGGTTAAATAGTAAAAGATCCAAGTCTTTTCATTGACTGGACTAAAAAGGAAATAATCATTATTGACCGATGGTCACCAATGTTGTTTGCTTCCTGTGGGTCATGTCACTTTCTGTCACTTCCTGAAGCTTAGACCTAAGTTCTAACTTTTTTTGCCCTAGAGACCCCTAGACCTAGAGATCATATGACTTCCTATAACTTGGGCCTAAGGCCCCAACTTCCAGACCTGCAGGCCTCTGGGAATAGCGATTGTGACTTAGGCCTATGGCCTGAACTACTCCATCTCATAGACTTTTTGAGAAAACTTCACCTGGTCTCATTTACCATGTTACAGAGGGCAATTTCTGGCCAGGTACAGCTTTGAATCGATGTCCTCATAATCTGGAATTTGGTAAACCTAGTGTGGAAATGTTAAACATTTAATGAAAGGAATTGGCTGGTTTGGAGATGTTCCTTGGCTTCCTCTAGGAAACAGAACAGCTTCCAAGAAGTTTTGGTTCTTTAGTATCATAGACTTTTTTTTGAAGGAGCCTCCTATAAAAGTAAACTGATAGCCTCTTTAGTCTCTTTACCTTTTCCCTTGCACCTTTCTTTGAGAGTATACAGGTGAATCCTACGGGAGAGCCCGAGAATGTCTGAGTTGACAGAAGGATAATTAGAAATTCAATTCCTTTCAAAAGTAATTACTGTGAATGCTTTATGAATCTGTACATCTGTTTTTGACTTCCTCTGAATCCTCCAAATGCTTCGTGGATTTCCTGTATATATGAGGACTCCCATGAGTTTTTGCATCTTTAGTTTTTATGTGGTGTGGAATGAAGCATCTGTCCTTTACCAACATGCATTTCTTACCTCGGATACTTATATGGAAGGTGACACCTTGTTAGCCACTTTTTTGGAAATGTAGGTATGGATGATATTTGGATGTGCCTTTTTCCCTAGAAAAAAACTTTGGGTTTTGGCAAAGACTCAATTATTTTTTGAATCAGCTCCCAGGACTGGATCCCATCCATGAGAGTCAGAGTTTTGGGTGGTCCTGGAGCACCAGTTATAAAAGGAATAATTCTTCATAGATGTCTAAGATGGAATATTAAGTAAGTTCTTCATCACTGAAGATCTATAATTCAATAATTGCAAGGGGTATGTGTTAAACATTAAGCAATCATTAGCTTTCTTTTTTAAGCTGCACCAGAAAGTATAAAGGTCTTATTTATGGAAAAGGTACCATAAATTATGCTGAGCTGTATGAAAGAAAGGAAGGATTGTTTATCCCCTCCCCCTTCTAGATGTTGTGGCTACTGAGAAATGGGCTTGGAGTTTTGTTTGTCCTTTGCAGTTTTAGGTGCAGGTAGTGGAATTCTCTGGACATAGATTTGAGCCATGGTAACATTAGAGGCAGGATTCCTAGTAGGATATTACTGCTAGTTCACAAGGGAGGCCCTGGGAAGTCTAAGGGCTTGGATTTGGAACTTGTGTGGGATTATGTTATACAGGAACTGAGTTAAATAGTAAACTTAATCCCTTTCTCCTTCTTAGAAACCGAGGGTATATATCTGGGTGAGTGGATGGGGCTGATTACACTAAATGTGCAGTGGAGAGTCATTTAAATTCTGTTTGCCTCAGTTTTTTTTTCACCTGTAAAGTGGTATTGATAATAATAGCACTTACTCCCCTAGGGTTGTTGTGAGGATCAAATGAGATTATAAATGTAAAGTTCTTAGCATAGTGCCTGGCACATAGCAGGCACTGTATAAATGCCAGCTATTATTGTCATTATCATTGTTGTTGTTATAGCTGAGGTTTACACTATTAGAATACTACTACCAAGGGCAGCTAAGTGGCGCAGTGGATAGAGCACCAGCCCTGAAGTCAGGAGGACCTGAGTTCAAATCTGGTCTCATACACTTAACATTCCCTAGCTGTGTGACTCTGGGCAAGTCACTTAACCCCAATTGCCTCAGCAAAAAGCAAAAAAAAGAAGGCTACTACCAACTAGAAATGTTCTTATAGTTCCTCTTGCATTTAAACTCGACCTAGATGGCTTTTCTTTTGGTGAAAGCAAAATGCCCTACAACTCCTGCTTGTACCTAAAATCCACAAGTAGCTGACATTCTTTGCTTCTTCTCTGAACCTATTTGTCTTCCACTTCTGCAAAATGTCACAATCCAGGGAGGAAATTTCGGCTGTCTTTGAAATAAGGACTCAGAGGAATCACCTGTGCCTTAGAGAATATAGCTGTGCCCTGTATAAAAAGGAAAGGGATGCTTTTTGTGTAGAACCCAGTTGTACAGCCTTACATACTGAGGGAATTATAGAAGAGCTTTCACCCAGGTCAGGTTTTTCATCTGAGAAGAGCAACCATCAGTTGAGCTCAGATCTGTTTTTACTGTAGCCTTGAAGTAAACATTCCTATTCAAAAGCAAGGATGACATAAAATCAGTACCATGGACAGAGAACTGGTTCCACCTTGTAAATGCGCCTGGGTTCAGACTTGGCAATTAATGTGTGTCTTTGAAAAAATTGTGGGATTTTCCTAGCCTTCAGTTTCTTCACCTGTAAAAAGGGGAGGGGGAGATGGATTTGATGGTCCCTGAGGTGCTTTGCAACTCTAGTCATGTGGTTCTATGTCATACTGTCCACACATCAAGGCCATCACCAAGACACCACTGTTTGCAAGGGTTCAGAGTCACTATGAGGGAACAAACCAGAAGCTTCTCAGGGGCTGGCTTTGTAAACTCAAACCTAGGAAATAATAGAGAGGATCAGTTTCTTTACAAATTCCTGATCTAGGCCTATTGTATACTGGATCCATACTCAGAGTATTCTTGCCTCTGTCTTTTCTGCCCCTTACATGATCTGGCCTTTTCCCTTTGAATACCAGTACCAGGATTTCCCTGATATCTTGTAGATTGTGTTATTCTTCCCTTCTCCCTTAGCATACCCTGATATATTGATTAAAGAAATCTCCCTCTCATAGCCTAATGTCTTCATTCTGTTCTCTACCTCTATTGATATAGTTAATAATATGGTGTGCTGTACAGTTTTATAAAAGGGCAGAATTGAGGGAAAATACTTCTATTCTATTTGATCTTTACACTAGCTCCAAGAAAGGATGAAGACTCTTTGTCTTACAGATGAAGTAACAGAGGATCAAGGAAGGCCAAGATCATAGAATTAGGTAGTTATGTTCTGGACTAGAGTCCAAAGTTGCCTCTACAATGTGTGCTGTCTTTGCTGTACTCATCCTTCCATTTTGATTCTTCAAAGGATTTCATTGGCTATATTGTCTGTCTACTCATGAGCCTCACAACTCATTCTATTCTTTCCCAGACCTTCCCAAAATTCCTCTAAAATACCTCAAAATGCCAGAGGTCTTTTATCTTATTCTTTACTAACCCAGGTTGTCCATCTTTTGTCTTGCATACACTTAGCTTGAGACACCTCCTTTTCCTGGTCATAGATTATTTCAACATTGTTTGACTTCTGGGAATCCAAAGAGGAAAAAATAGTAATATTTGGCCTCAAGAAACTTGTATTCTACTGGTTGTTGTATTTATAAGAAGACTACCAATGAATTCAATTCCTCTAATCATTGATTGGTTTTTTGTTCATGGATAAAGACATTTGTTAACTATTAAATATTCTAATAATTGTGTCATCACCCTCTGATTTCTTTCTATTGTTTTGTGAATATGGAACCAGCAAGGGCTACAGAGGACCTTGTGATCCCTCTTGTTTGTGCCATGGGTCTCTTGGTAGCCAATCAGCTCTTAAGAATTATTTCTATGTTGCCTTGGACTGGTCTTCAAATAAGATAATAGTAGTTCACTGCAAAATTCATACTTGAATTCTTTCCAGTTTGTCAGACTCTCCTCAGACCTGGAGTTCCATTGAAAAAGCATTCAAGAACTGCAGGGCACCTTTCCATTATAAGCAAGCACAGGAATATTGCTTTGTGGTTACTATATTCATATTGCACATATTTGAACCTGAGCAATTCATTTAACCTCTGTTTGTCTCAGTTTCCTCATTTGTGAGTTAATAATGGTATTCACCTAACAGAGTTCTTGTGAGGATCAAATGAGATCATTGTAAAGTGCTTAGCATATTTGCTGGTACATCATAGGTTTCTAATAAATGATTATTTCCCCCTCATTTTCCTCCCTCCTTCACTTTTATTTTTTCTTTCCTCATCATTTCTAGGTTTTAAGTAAGTTTTAACTAATGGAAATGCCCCCTATGTTAGGCCTTTTAGAAATAATGTTCCATTTTTGTTGACTAACAATGGCAACTTCTACCTCGAAGACTGAAGACTTCCTGATAGACCCAGTTTTGTATTATTTAGTCATAGATTTCCACTAAGAATATCAAAATGTTATAATTTTTGGTCTAGTAATATTAAAAAATCATTTCTGGGGGCAGCTAGGTGGCGCAGTGGATAGAGCACCAACCCTGAAGTCAGGAAGTCCTGAATTCAAATCTGACCTCAGACACTTAATATTCCCTAGCTGTGTGACCCTGAGCAAGTCACTTAACCCCAATTGCCTCAGAGAAAAAAAGTCATTTCTGGTGACACATTTCTGATTAGATAAATGGGGCATTTTGCTTATTGCATGACTTTAGGCTACTTTTGAATGATTTGGGAATCACATGCTGTTTCTCCCTGGCATAGGAACTCCTTGAGTGTAGATCAACCTCCTGTATTCATGCCAGATATTGGCTACAGGTATTCACTCCACTTTGTTAGCAAGGAAACGTGGAGAAGAGTGCCCACTTTTGGGATCATCTTGTCATTATACCTGTAGACCAAGGATGTTCCATCTGAAAACAGAACCTCTATTTTCTTTGTTTTGTACATGTAGGTCCTTTACCTTTCCTACAAAAAAAAAACCTTAGGGGACAAGTGCAGCAGAGGATCATGAGGGATGTAAGAGATGGAGGAAGTCAAAGGGAAGGGGGAGATCTGAAATGAATGAGTTGGAATACTGGTAGTGAGACTTGGAAATGGCGACGTGATTGCAGAATCAATGCCTTTTCTCTCTGTGTGACTACATTGATGGAGCAAAGCAGAAATTTCCTTTTGGGTGTGAGGCATAAAATGAATGTGCACCTTGTTTTGGCTTGGGGATCTGGAAGCAAAAGTGTGCCCATGGGAAAGTGAAGGCACTCTAGATGCAGACTTACTATCATGCCACGTGCTATTTGTAGATGGAAAAGAAAGAATCCCAAGATTCTGCATCCTATCAACAAATGCTGATCCATTTGCAGAAGTTTTGTCATTAGTGAAAACCCTCAACCCCTTTCTTGCTAAGAGCAATGGAAGAAACAGAACTTGCTGGTTCCAGGACTGTCCACCATAAGGAGGTTATTGTAGGGATAGATTTTTTTAAAATGGCAGTCTGGGGAAGTGTGTATTGGGTGCTTGAATAATTAACCGGTTTGAATTCATTTCTTTTATTAAAGCCTGTATATAAGTATGTCTTTGTGGTAAAAAGCTACTAAGACAGACAGCAGTCAATGATTTGGGGCCATAATCTAGGCAGATGAGAGTCCTTAATTGATAGCCACATGCTCAAGGTCTTGATTACTGAGCAGAACTGGGCACTGATCATGGCACATAATTAGCCTGGATATTCTCATTCTTTAAGACTATGATTTCTTTTTTTTTACATGTATACATATCTATACAGTTATCTTACTGCACCAGAAACATCAGATCTAGAAAGAGAAGAAGAAAAAAACAACCTAAGAAGGAAAACAAAATGCATGGAAATATTCACAGAAAACGTTAAAATGCTGTGTTGTGGTGCACTCTCAGTTCCCACAGGCCTCTCTCTGGATGTATATGACTATCTTCATCGCAGAACAACTGGTTTGAATCACATCATTGTTGAAGAGAACCATGTCCATCAAAATTGATCATCGTATAGTCTTGTTGCTGTGAATAATGTTCTCCTGGTTCTGCTGATTTCACTCAGCATCAGTTCATGCAAGTTTCTCCAGGCTTCTCTGAAATCCTCCTGTTGGTCATTTCTTACAGAACAATAATATTCCATAACATTCATATACCATAATTTATTCAGCCATTCTCCAATTGATGGGCATCTTTTCAATTTCCAGTTTCTTGCCACTACAAAAAGGGCTGCCACAAACATTTTTGCACATGTGGGTCCCTTTCCCTCCTTAAAAATCTCTTTGGGATATAGGCCCAGTAGAAACACTGCTGGGTCAAAGGGTATGCACTGTTTGATAACTCTTTGAGCATAGCTCCAAATTGCTCTCCAGAATGGTTGGATCCGTTCACAGTTCCACCAACAATGTATCAGTGTCCCAGTTTTCCCACATCCCCTCCAACAGCTATCATCATTTCCTGTCATTTTAGCCAATCTGACAGGTGTGTAGTGATATCTCAGAGTTATCTTAATTTGCATTTCTCTGATCAAGAGTGACTTGGAGCACCTTTTCATGTGACCGGAAATAGTTTCAATTTCTTCGTCTGAAAATTGTCTGTTCATATCTTTTGACCATTTGTCAATTGGAGAATGGCTTGAATTCTTATATATTTGAGTCAATTCTCTATATATTTTAGAAATGAGGCCTTTATCAGAACCTTTGGATGTAAAAATATTTTCCCAGTTTACTGCTCCCCTTCTAATCTTGTCTGCATTCATTTTGTTTGTACAAAAACTTTTTAACTTGATATAGTCAAACTTATCTATTTTGTGATTAATGATGACCTCTAGTTCTTCTTTGGTCACAAATTCCTTCCTCCTCCACAGGTCTGAGAGGTAAACCATCCTACATTGTTCTAATTGTTTATAATATCATTCTTTATGCCTAGATCATGAATCCATTTTGACCTTATCTTGGTATATGGTGTTAGGTGTGGGTCAATGCCTAATTTCTTCCAGACTAGTTTCCAATTATCCCAGCAGTTTTTGTCAAATAGTGAGTTTTTATCCCAAAAACTGGGGTCTTTGGGTTTATCAAACACTAGATTACAATTGTCATTGAGTATTTTGTCCTGTGAACCTCACCTATTCCACTGATCCACTACTCTATTTCTTATCCAGTACCAAATGGTTTTGGTGACCACTGCTTTATAATATAGTTTTAGATCTGGTGCAGCTAGGCCACCCTCATTTGCATTTTTTTCATTAATTCCCTTGAAATTCTTGACCTTTTGTTTTTCCAGATGAATTTTGTTGTTATTTTTTCTAGGTCAGTTAAATAATCTCTTGGGAGTTTGATTGGTATAGCACTAAATAGATAGATTAGTTTAGGTAGTATTGCAATCTTTATTATATTTGCTCGACCTATCCAAGAGCACTTGATGTTTTTCCAATTGTTTAGATCTGACTTTATTTCTGTGGAGAGTGTTTTGTAGTTTTGCTCATATAGATCCTGACTTTCCCTTGGCAGATATATTCCCAAATATTTTATACTATCGATAGTTATTTTGAATGGAATTTCTCTTTGTATCTCTTGCTGTTGCATTTTGTTGGTGATGTATAAAAATGCTGATGATTTATGTGGATTTATTTTCTATCCTGCAACTTTGCTAAAGTTGTGGATTAATTCTAATAGTTTTTTAGTTGATTCTCTAGGGTTCTCTAAGTAGACCATCATATCATCTGCAAAGAGTGATAATTTGGTTTCCTCATGACCTACTCTAATTCCTTTAATCTCTTTTTCTTGTCTTATTGCCAAGGCTAGCATTTCTAATACAATATTGAACAGTAATGGTGATAGTGGGCAACCTTGTTTCACTCCTGATCTTATTGGGAATGGTTCCAGTTTATCACCATTACATATGATGCTAGCTGATGGTTTTAAATAGATGCTACCGACTATTTTAAGGAAAAGTCCATTAATTCCTATACTCTCTAATGCTTTTAATAGGAATGGATGTTGGATTTTATCAAATGCTTTTTCTGCATCTAGTGAGATTATCATATGGTTTTTGTTAGTTTGGTTATTAATATAGTCAATAATGTTAATAGTTTTCCTAATATTGAACCATCCCTGCATTCCTGGTATAAATCCTACTTGGTCATGGTGTATTATTCTAGGAATGATTTTCTGTAATCTCTTTGTAATATTTTATTTAAGATTTTTGCATCAATATTCATTAAGGAGATTGGTCTACAATTTTCTTTCTCGTTTTTGTTTTACCTGGTTTAGGTATCAGCACCATGTCTGTATCATAAAAAGAGTTTGGTGGGAGTCCTTCATTCCCTATTTTTTCAAATAGTTTATATAATATTGGAGTTAACTGTTTTTTAAATGTTTGGTAGAATTCACATGTAAATCCATCTGGTCCTGGGGATTTTTTCTTAGAAAGTTGATTAATGACTTGTTCTATTTCTTTTTCTGAAATTGGACTATTTAAGTAATTTATTTCCTCTTCTGCTAATCTGGGCAATCTATATTTTTGTAGATATTCCTCCATTTCACTTAGGTTATCAAATTTATTGGCATACAGTTGGGCAAAGTAACTCCTGATTATTGCTCTAATTTCCTCTTCATTGGTGGAAAGTTCTCCCTTTTCATTTTTGAGACTAACAATTTGATTTTCCTCTTTCCTTTTTCTAATTAAATTAACTAGAGGTTTATCTATTTTGTTGGTTTTTTCATAAAACCAACTTTTAGTTTTATTTATTAATTCAATAGTTTTTTTACTTTCAATTTTACTAATCTCTCCTTTTATTTTTAGGATTTCAAGTTTGGTATTTGATTGGGGGTTTTTAATTTGTTCTTTCTCTAGCTTTTTTAGTTTCAAGCACAATTCATTGATTTTCTCTTTTTCTATTTTATGCAAAAAAGCATCTAGAGATATAAAATTTCCCCTTATTACCGCTTTGGCTGTATCCCACAAATTTTGGTATGTTGTCTCATTATTGTCATTCTCTTGAATGAAATTAGTAATTGTGTCTGTAATTTGCTGTTTCACCCATTCATTCTTTAGGATAAAATTATTTAGTTTCCAACTGCTTTTTGGTCTATTTTCTTCTGGCCTTATATTGCATGTGATTTTTATTCCATCATGATCTGAAAAAAAATGCATTTATTATTTCTGCCTTCCTGCATTTGATTTTGAGGTTTTTGTGTCCTAACACATGGTCAATTTTTGTATAAGTTCCATGGACTGCTGAGAAAAAAGTAAACTCCTTTCTGTCTCCATTTAATTTCCTCCAAAGATCTAACATACCTAACTTTTCTAACATTTTGTTTACCTCCTTAACTTCTTTCTTATTTATTTTGTGGTTTGATTTATCAAGTTCTGAGAGAGGGAGGTTGAGATCCCCCACTATTATAGTTTTGCTGTCTATTTCTTCTTGCATCTCTCTGAACCTTTCCTCTAGGAATTTCCATGCTATACCACTTGGTGCATATATGTTTAGTATTGATATTGCTTCATCATCTATGGTACCCTTTAGGAAGATATAATTTCCTTCTTTGTCTCTTTTAATTAAGTCTATCTTTGCTTTTACTTGGTCTGAGATCAGGATTGCTACCCCTGCTTTTTTTTGTTCACCTGAAGCATAATAGATTCTGCTCCAGCCTTTTACCTTCACCCTGTATGTATCTCTATGTTTTAGATGTGTTTCTTGTATACAACATATTGTTGGATTCTGGTTTTTAATCCAATCTGCTATCTGCTTATGCTTTAAGGGAGAGTTCATTCCATTCACATTCACAGTTAAAATAACTAATTCTGTATTTCCTGCCATCTTATTTACCCTAGCTTATGCTTTTCTCTTTCTTATGTCCTTTCCCTCCTCCCTACTATTTTGCTTTTGAAAACCACTTCCCTCAAACAATCCTTCCCCTTTAGAGCCCCACCCACCTCCTTTTTCCCCCCTTTCCCTCCAGTTTCCTTATAAGTACGTCTATTATTCCCTCTGAGCCAAATCTGATGAGATGGAGATTAACTCAATTCTCATTCCCCTCCCTTTTCTCCCCTCAATCATTATAGGTTTTCTTTGCCTCTACATGTGATGTAATTTCCCTTATTTTACCTCCTTTTCCTCTTCTTCCAGTGTTATCCCTTTTCTATCTCTAATTTCTTTTTCAGTTTATCATATCATAATAATCATAAAATCACAATAAACATATAATAATCATAAAATAACAGTAATCATATGATAATAATCATAAAATCACAGTAATCATATCATAATCATAATGTAATAGTAGATTCATAAAATCAACCCTCATTCTATAAGTATCTATAACATAAATATAGTTCTCAAGAGTTATTTTTTCTTGTTACCTTTTTATGTTTCTCTTGTGTTCTGTGTTTGTAGATCAAATTTTTTGTTCAGTTCTGGTCTTTTCAGTAGAAATAGGTGAAATTCTCCTATATCATTGAATGACCATCTTCTTCCTGGAAGATAATGCTCATTCTAGCTGTGTAACTTATTCTTGGCTGTAATCCAAGTTCCTTTGCCCTTCGGAATATCTGATTCCAGGCCCTTCGATCCTTCAAAGTAGAAGCTGCTAGGTCCTGTGTGATCCTAATTGTAGCTCCCCGATATTTAAATTGTTTCTTTCTGGCTTCTTGTAATATCTTTTCCTTGGTATGATAGTTCTGGAATTTAGCCACGATATTTCTGGGGGACTTAATTTTAGGGTTTCTTTCAGGAGGTGATCGGTGGATTGTTTCAAGGAGTATTTTGCCTTCTGGGTCTAAAATATCAGGGCAGTTTTCTTTTATGATTTCCTGGAAGATAGTGTCTAGGTTCTTTTTTTCATCATGGCTTTCAGGAAGCCCTATAATCCTTAGATTGTCTCTCCTAGATCTATTTTCCAGGTCAGTTGTTTTTCCTAGGAGATATTTCATGTTTTTCTCTATCTTTTCATTTTTTTTGTTTTTGTTCGACTGATTCTTGAAGTCTCGATGAGTCATTCGTTTCCAATTGTTCGATTCTAATTTTTAATGTCTTATTTTCTTCAGTCACTGTTTTTAGTTCCTTTTGCAATTGACCAATTACATTTTTTTGTTCATTGCATTCTTTTTCCATTTTTTCTATTTTATTTTGCAGTGATCTCATTTCGTTTCCCCATGTTTCTTCTAACTCTCTTTTAAGATTTTTATGCAATCTTCAAAGAAAGCCTTGTGACATGGAGACCAATTTATGTTTCTCTTTGGGGCTTTTTCTGGAGTTGCTTTACCTTTAGGGGCCTCAGGATTTGAGGTCTGTTCTTCCCTCTCTCCATAAAAGTTGTCTATGGTGAGAGCTCTTTTTGGTTTTTTATTCATTTTTTTTTTTAAAGGTGTGAGGTCTGTTTAGGGCAAAGGTGGGACAGCTGCTTTAATTTGCCCTGGGGCAGTTCTGCTGATTGAGTTATTTCAGGAACTGGGCAGTTCTGCTGATTGAATTATGTCAGGGGCTGGGCAGTTCTGCTTTAGTTCACCCTGGGGCGGTTCTGCTGATTGAATTATTTCAGGTACTGGGCAGCTCCACTGATTGAATTATTTCTGGTGCTTATCAGTCCTGTTGTTTGATTGATTGCTTTAAGGTGCTGTGTAATGGCAGCTAGGTCTGATGCTCATCAGGGGTTCAGTGGTTCACAATCTATCCCCCTCAAAAGGCAGACCCTCCAAACCACCTGCCCACAATCAGGACAAATTGTTCCAAGAGGCCCGCAGAAGACTCCCAGGTGTGTGAAAAGCACAACGCTCCCACTCCTGTTCCGACTCCTGTTCCAGCTCCCTGCTCCAGCTCCCTGCCCCGGTCTCCCTGCGCTGCAGTCTGGGTTCAATAGACCACCCCCCTGCCCAATTAAAACAGACCTGTTTTGAGGTTCTTCCAGAGTATCTTCTTCTAGAATCGTGTTGTTCTCCAGATATTGTGGATTTTTTTGCTTCAGAATCAGTCTAGAGGCTTCATATGTTGTTGGTTTGAGGGGAGGTTAGAGGAGGTTACAGAGACTCCTGTCTGATCTCCGCCACCATGGCTCCACCCCCGGAAGGAAGTCCAAGACTATGATTTCTTAAATATAATGAATGTATCAATGCCCTCCATGTTTTACTGGTCCTCATATGTTGGTGTATCCAAAAACATGCCCCCAGGCATAAATCTTTCTGCAGATGACAAACAGGCAGCCTGTCCACTAGAGCTCCAACCTAAAGCTTTTCCAGCTCTGTAGGATCTACCAAAGACTGAGCTTAAGAACCAAAAGACACCCCACATCATGATGAGGTATGAACCTTAGGGGTGAATAAAGCACTAAATTCAAACCTATCATGTATTACTCCTAAAATAATGAGAAGACAAGAAAGTAAGCCCAAGAAGAACTATAAAACATGAATGACATCCAAATATAACAAGAATTAATATTTAATTTTTCAAGTATTCGTGACAAAGGCAATAAATGCTTTTTCATGTAACATCTAATGTTTTAAGTAAGCTTAATTTCTTTTACGATCACAGAAAACATCTATAGTGGTTAATTCACAGCATTTCCTGGTCAGCATGCAAGGTCATTGTATGTGATTATTACTATAAGCAAGATACTATATCAGGGGACCATGCCACATCTGTGGGTGGAGGAATGAGATTTAAATATAATCCAGACATTAATTCTCTAGAACTTTATAAATTTCCTTTTATACATTAATACAGTATCTGATTTTTTGAAAAAGGAAACTCTGATGTATATCATTGTTATATGAGATTAAGTCATATTTTTAAAAATTCACTGAATATTTAAATAAACAATTATGTCTAATAACAAAAAAACACCCCTGAAAATTGAATACTCATCAAGCCGTTGACTCTACTCTGTGCTTCCATTATAGTATAAAAGCAAAGCTGCAAGGATATAACCTCTGAGCAGCTTGTTGATTGATCTCAGTCAGTGTCAGTCAAAGTGTACTTTGCCATCAGGTACTTCTAAGGTAACAATGGCTCCATTGCAAACCATCTGCTGTGGTTTTTTCTTGGAGCCAGTCTTCAGCAAGTAGAGTCGATAGGCCTTCTGGATGATAGCTGCACACCGTTCTTCTTCCATGCGCTTTGTAGTGGTCACAATTGGTTCATATAATTTCTTGTTAGGATTAGCCTCCATGAATTTCTCTTCCATCTGGATTTTAAGGCAATCCATCCCCTCGGAGTCACCCAGCACTCTTGTGGTGAAAGCAAACAGTATATCCATGCAGTGGAGCCGATTGCCGCTGACCATGGGCAGATCCATCATCAGAAGCTGATTTCTATTTGGTTTGGCCACACGTAAGGGATCTGGCAAGGCATCAGCAAAGTCTGACAGAGATGAGTACTCAATGAATTGTGTTGCTTCGGGATCAAATTTTTCCCAAGTTTCATAAAATATATCAAAATCATCCTCACTTAAGGGATCCTCGCTTTCTTCAGTGGCTGTGTTGAAATTTTCTAAAATCACAGCAATGTACATGTTCACAACAATTAGGAAGGAGATAATTATATAACTGACAAAGAATGTGATTGCCATGACAGAGGTCACAGACTCACTATTTGGTTTACTGTCATTTTTGGAACAATATGAACTTTCTGATCTACAAGAACTTTTAGAATAACGAGAATTTCCTGAGTTGCAAGATAAATTTCTCGACGTCAGCATAGGACTTAAAAGGGCATCCCAGCCTGCTGATGTAGTGATTTGGAAGAGACAGAGCATGCTGCTGCCGAAGTCTTGGAAGTTGAATATGTCATCAATCCCTGCCTTATATTTCACGTGGGAAAAATTCGTCATACCAATGATGGCATAGATAAACATGACCAAAAAGAGCAGAAGCCCAATGTTGAAGAGGGAAGGAAGTGACATCATCAATGCAAAAAGAAGAGTCCTGATTCCTTTAGCTGCTCGAACAAGTCTGAGTATTCGGCCAATCCGAGCCAAGCGGATAATTCTGAAGACCACTGGAGGAAATGGAATTTTCTTTTGTGATTCCAATAGAGAAACCAAAATGCCTTTAGAAAAAAAAATTAAAAATTAATTTTCCAGAAAACACTCTGAATTCATGTGAATGTATAATTTTTTTTCCATCTACAAATTGTGTTGGTTACTTTCATGCTATCTGGGGAGTTTTGAACCCTTTATCTAAAAGGCATTTTGAAGAAATAAAATTATCGACAATTAAAAAGATGTCATTTGATGTAAAAATATTTATTTCTAAATGTCCTTAAATATTAACAATTTTGGTTTGAGTTTGTGTGTCCCAAAGAAATGTGTCCTTTCTTAAAATGTTGGATATATTTTGAGATCTCGGCAGCCAATGATTTATTAGCACAGCTATTAATGGACTCTCAAGAGCAGGGTTGAAATCTCAAGGATCTTTTGATTTTATGATGAACCTTGGGGATGAGAGCAAATATAAAGAAGGGACTCCATTAGAATAACAGCTTCTTACAAAATATCACTTGTGCTATCAGTCCCTAAAACTATGTTAGACAGTTTTGCTTATCTGTTTTAAGAGTTGGATAAGATTGTTTTTTGGAATTGTTACAGTAAAAAAAATGTATCAATAAAATAATTTTTTTTAAAAAAAGAAAAAAATTTCTTTCATCCTTTCATGATACAGGAGAGGAATCATAGATTTTCTTCTCATTTGGATTCTTATTCAGTCCATCAAGAAACATTTACTCAGTATATACAAATACCAGGCTTAGTACCAGAAATACAAAAGAAAAGAAAAAAAAAACAGTCCTTCCCCTTGAGGAGTTCAGTTAATCTAATGGAGGAGACAACATGTACATAATTATGGACAAACACTTTGTATTAAGAATAATCAAGGATAGAACTAATTAGTAAAATAAGAAATAATAAAGAAAAGGCATTATGACCAAGAGAAATTGGAAAAGGCTTCCAAAAGAAGGTGGGAGTTTAGTTGGGACTTGAAGGAATATGAGGAAATCAAGAGCTAGAGATGGGGAAGGACAGGGTTCCAGGCATGGGGGACAGGTCCCACTTTGGGAAGAGCCCTCCCAAGATGGAGTGTTTTATTCATGGTATGGCCATGGGGCCCATGTCACTGAATTAAAGAGTTGATAAGTAAGGCATAAGAAGCCTAGAAAATTAGGAGGGGACTAAGTTATGTAGGACTTTGAATGCTCAACAGCATTTTATGTTTGATTCTGTAGGCAACAGGGAGTCATCGGAGTTTAGTGAGTAATTTGGGTGATATGGTTGGATTTGTGCTTTAGGAAAATCACCTTGGTGGCTGAATGGAGACTGGATTAGAGTGAGGAGATCTCAAGACAAACAAACCCACCAGGAATCTATTGCAATAGGCCAGGTGTGAGGTAATGAGGGTCTGAATTAGTTGGGAAGGAACATCAGATGGGAAAAGGAGTATATCTGAGAGGTGTCGCAGAGAGGAAATGGACAGGAATTGGCATTTGATTGAATATGGAGGTGAAAGAGAGCAATATTGAGGATGACATCTGTTTCCTCAAAAATAAGTTAGGGATAGTCAAAAAACTGGCTTCAAATCCCAGATTTGCTACTACATTTATGTCTAAGGCAAACAACCATAATCCCACCACTATGAGCTATGTGATTATGGCATTTACCCTTTCAGCCTCAATTTCCTTATTTGTGGAATTGGGATAAAAGTATTTGTATTGTTTCAGAGGGGTGGTATGGGAACAGTGCTCAGAAACACTAAAGCCACTATTGATGTGAGTTCTTATTCATATTAATAATAAATGATGGTAATAATAACAATTGCTTAGGGTATTTTATGGTTCTTTTATAAATTCACCATTACCCAATACAAGCATAATGGGGACAAGTAAGGGAATCTCCTCTGATCTGCCGAACTCTGGGCCATTTCTAGAGTTCCTGTTCATTGCAAAGACCTCAGCAAACTCTAATGATCCCTTGGTCCAGTCCTCTCTTAGTCTAAAAGACCTGACACCAATCCTGGGAGTAGGGATCATTATTACCTCCATTTCATAGAAGAGGAAAGAGTTTCAGAGATTAAGTGTCTAGGGTCACACAGCTAGAAAGTGTTTGAAGTCAGGCCTTCCTGACCCTAAGACCAATCTCCATACACTGTGCTATCTTTCTGTCTTTATATGCTTGTGCCCTCAAATTAATATAATATAGCTTAGAATATGATTCTTTTTTCCATCTCTCTGGTACTTTCTATCCACGTAGATGGGAAGAGTCCAAGGTTTGCTACCTTGCCCTAGATCACCAATCCCCAGAGTCTGAGCCAGAATACACAATTCTCATCAGAATTATACTATGCTCTCTGAGGTAGGAGAAGGAGAGGGGTTCTCTGGTTTCTCTCATTTTGTAAGAACATAAATGTTTGTTTGATAAAGAACTCAGCAATGCAAATATAAAGTTACCAACTTACATTTGTGAAAAACAGAATGAGCAAAATAGAGTGTAAGACATTGAGAACGGACTTCAGTGAGCAGAAGGAGATTAGGAAAAAGCTCAAAGGAGATCTGCTCCTCCTATATCAGGGGCAATTATTTTTAAGGGCACTAAATGGTTCTGCTACATTTAGAAAAGCAGGAAGAGGCCACCGATGGATGCTTTCTTGCCCCTGGGCCAACCTAGCTGCCTCATTAGTGCTTTATTTATTTAATTTGGGGGGCTTCCTCATTTGGATAGTAACTGTGACTTTGGATCCCAACACCCCACACAATATGTGTTTATCCCTCTGCTTGCCCAGAATGTGTTTCTTTGCTTCATTTTATTTGAGGGGCAGTTGTTGTTGTGTCTTTATCAAGTGACTACAGTGTCTCAGATCAAAAGCGACCCATGTCTGTTGACACTGACCCGGATTTTTTTATACTCTGTCCTCTCCCTTGCCCCAGCCCCACCCAGTGTAAGAGATTTTTCCCACTGTGATCTTTACATAGTACTTTGGATCTCTTTGATGCATTCATCAATGTTGGTTATTCTAAATCTTTAGCCACAGATTGTACAAGATGTCAGAGGCGGCTTTCAGTCAGATTCTGAAATTTCTCAGCCCCCAATACCAGTCGATATCTCCTTATGTTATAATATAACCTTGACTCCTACTTTACTAGGAAGACTGAGGTCATCAAATTGGAGAAATCTCAGCCTCACTCAGATCCTGGGTCTTTCAGAGTCATTTGACCTCAAATCTAAAGAGGGAGATGGAATTTCTAGCTCCAAATCTATGATTTAAACTGCTTAGCCCAGCATTCACACACCTCCCAGCCCAACTCCTTTAGTGAGCAGAAGGAGATTAGGAAAAAGCTCAAAGGAGATCTGCTCTTCTTATATCAAGGGCAATTATTTTTAAGGTCACTAAATGGTTCTGCTATGTTTAGGAAAGCAGGAAGAGGCCATCTTTTCCTAAAGCTCACTGTGAAGATCTCCTATATTCAAGGCCAAGGGGATAACTCACCTATCACTTCCTGTTTGGTCCAGTCCCTTTCCCTCTCAATAGTTTTCATCTTTCTGCCTTCTACATATATTTAAACTGAACCATACCTCATTTCCCCTGACTAAAATAGCTTTTTCTCCAAAATGCCTTCAACTGATCTCCAGTTGAAAATCAAGTCTTTTTCACCTTACTACTAAGACTTTGGATCTCTGTTTTTATCAATCATATTCTAAGCTAAATTATATTAATTTAGGGGCACAAGCATATAAAGACAGAGAGACAGACAGACAGACAACACAGTGTATGGAGATTGGTCTTAGGGTCAGGAAGACCTGACTTCAAACCTTTTCTCTAACACTTTCTAGCTGTGTGACCCTAGACACTTAATCTCTGAAATTCTTTCCTCATCTACAAAATGGAGGTAATAATGATCCCTACTCCCAGGGTTGGTGCATGGATCAAATGAGATAACATCTACAAAGTGTTTTGCAAACCCTAAAAGTTCTCTATAAATGCTAGCTATCCTCATTAAAAAGCACCTTACTTAAAGGGCTGCTGAGTACTCAAACTTAATAACTGGGTCACTTGGGGGAGTTATTTGACCTGTCCGAGCTCTCAGACCTCTCAGGCTTCATTTGTAAAACACAAGGCTAACAGTACTGCCAATCTCTGTCCTGGATGGACAATGTTTGTTGTCTGTCACATTTTATAAGAATAAAAATTAAAAGTATGCAGAGAAGGAAGACCAGAATGGCAAGAGGATTGGAGATCATGCAACAGGAACACTAACTGAAGGAACAGAAAACGTTTGCATTAGAGAAGACTGAAGGGGAACCTAATAGGAGTCAAATCTTCAAAGAGTTGAAGAGCTGACCTATTTCAAAAGAATCACTTTTGTTCCTCATGGCTCCAGAGTTCTGAATAAGGAATAATAAATGGGAGTTGAAAAGAAGCAAATTAAGATTTAATGTGAGAAAAAAGGCCCTCGAAATTGGGTATATCCTAAAATGGAATGGATGATCTGGGAAGATGATGGGTTCCTCCTAATCAGAAGACCTTGAATATTGCTAACTAATCCCTATTGTGTTGTAGTCCATCTAGTAGAAGGGCATTTGAGAGAACTCTTGTGAAAAAAAAGCAATTTGTAACCCTAAAAGTGCTATACTGTGAGCAAGTATTATCATTGCTGCATGCCTTATCTCCTCTATAAATGCTCTTTCCCCCTGCAAATTTCCTTATATTTTCTGATCCCTATATTTGTTCTATCGCTGGTAAAAATCACAGTTCCTCAAAGATAGATACACTTTTCCATTTTGTCTTTATATTCTATGTATCCAGCAGAGGCCATGGTCATAATCCAGGCTCAATAACTATTTGTTGAATTGAGTTGCTTTGTATCATAGTTATTTCTATATGTAACACCTCCCTCTACTGGACTTGGATTGTAAGGTTCGTAAGGGAAAAGACTGAGTCTTAGCTAAACTTTGATCTCACTCAGCACCTACCTTTAATGGTGTCTTGTATACAGGAGGCAATTAACAAATGTTCACTGATTTGAAATTTTTCATTTCATTTTGTCACCAGGGACAACACCAAAGAGATGGAAATCAGGCCATAAACTCTTCCAACTTTATCGCATCAAGTGACATTTTTAAAAGCTAGCCACGTTTTCAATATGCCATATTAATGCTAAAATGATACTGGATATGGTTTATGAAACTGTAGTTAGCTTCAAAATATCTCTCAAAACTTCTAGTTATAAACCATGGCCACCATTTTTACTTACTAACAACAGAGAGGACCACAACCACACAATCAAATAAGTTCCAACCATTCCCGAAGTAGAATTGTCTCAAAGCAAAGATTTTCAAGAGACACTCGACTGTGAATATGACCACAAAGACCAAGTTGAGGGTTTCTAGAAGTCGTGTCTTTTGTTCATTGGGTCCTTCGGGAGAGTCCGTTTCTGCCATCATGGTGACCATATTAAGGCAAATGAGAGTTATGATGAAAATATCAAAAGCTTGGTTTGTGACTATGTCAAACACAAAAGCTTGGCATTTATTCTGAGGAAAGAAGACAAAGGAGAAGACCATGTCAGTTATAGGAATCTGATGTAAATAAAATAAATTAAACACCCATTCATAGTCTTTTCCCCCCAATTATAAGGATGGAATTTAAAGGGGAAAAGATTTTTGTTTTCCCATACAACAATTTGGAAATATTGAGGTCAATCTATAGTTTGGATATTATGGGAATTCTATTTTTTTGTTTATTAATGCTTTTTATTTACAGAACATATGAGTAATTTTTCTACATTGACCTTTGCAAAATTTTTTTGTCCCAAATTTTTCCCCTTCCCCCCCTCCCCTAGATGGCAGGTAGTCTAATAGATGTTAAATATGTTAAAATATATGACAAATCCAATATGTGTATACATATCTATACACTTATCTTGCTGCACAAGAAAAATCGGATCTAAAAAGAAAAAAAAACAACCTAAAAAGGAAAACAAAATGCAAACAAACATTCACAGAAAGCTTTGAAATACTATCTCATTTCCCACTCAGTTCCCTCAGACCTCTCTCTGGGTGTATATGACTATCTTAATCGCTGAACAATAGGAACTGGTTTGAATCACCTCATTGTTGAAGATATTATGGGAATTCAAACCACAGTTGTACAGTGATCCATGAAACTTAACAAATAAATTCTGGTCATTTTTGAGGTTCAACTATGGTAGCATATTTCTCATTCTGAGATTTTATTTTATAATACACCAATCCAACAAGTTCCATGGCAGAATTGCCTCCATTTAATGGCAACTTTGTCATTAGTGTTAATGAGCCTTATCACAAACAATTATATAGCAGTCAGTTCCTTCTCATTGGGGTAAAAGCAGGTGATCCCCCAAAACCCAGCACGGACTCCCTATTCCTCTATTATGTTTTTGGAGTTTTTTTATGAGAAAGCTAGTCAGATCCTACTCCTTTAAATGTCTCTCCTTCCTGTCAAGTTCCTTTTGATTGAACCAAATGACTGAACTAGATGTGTTCTGCACATTTAAAATTCAACATGCCTACAAGAGGATTCATCTTTCCTTCCAAACTCATCCTTCTACCAAACTTTACTTTTTATGTCAGAGAAACCACCAATCCTTTAAGACTATAGCTTTCTCTTAAGCTTGTAGCTTTGGCATTCTCCTTGACTCCCAACTCCACATATCTTGTCATCTGTAAATATTGCCATTTCTACCTCAACTCATCTCTGCTATCTCTCCTGTTCTTTCCACCATAGTCCAGGCTGGCATTATTGCAATTTACTTTCCAATTACTTCTTGCTAATCCCTCTTCCAAGTCTATGCCCATTCCAGGCCTTCTTCACCAAACTGCCCAAATGATGTTTTTGAAGCACAAGACTGACCAGGTCATTCCTCACCTCGGTCAGCTCCGATGGATTTCTACTACCTCTAAGATGAATACAAACTTCTCTGTTTGGCTCTTAAAGCCTTTTACAACCTAGCTCCAACTTCCCTTCTAGTCTAGTTGTGTGAGTCTGGGGTAGTCACTTACCCTTTGTTTGCCTTAATCCACCAGAGAAGGAAATGACAAGTCACCAGCGTACCTCTGCCAAGAAAATCCTATTCAAGGTTAAACAGAATTCAGCCTGCCTAAATGACTAAACAAGAGTTTAAAAGTAACACTAACCACTGACCTGCTGCCAGGACTTTTACTTCCCCTGCTCAGCTGCTACTTTAGCTTATACCACAGCCTATTCTGCTGCCCAGTATTTCTGGGATCTACACTGATGTGCACACCATTAGCACTGCCCTGCTATTCTGCCCGCTAACCTTCTCCCACTCCTGTATCCAATCCTTATTTCATATAACCTCAAGGTCCCTTTTCATTATGATTGCTTTTCTCTGGATGGTCTCCAGTTTATCAGTGTTTCTCCAAAAACTGGAAGCAAGAAACTAAAACTTAACTTCTAACTTATCTCTAATTTATAAAATATATGCTAACTCTAACCCTATCATGTCTAGCCCATTGGATCCCTAATTCCCATCCTAATTTCTGTATCTAACCTCTTGCTTCACCCCTACTGGACCTCCAAACTTTGGATCTGTAACACACTGGTCTGACCAGATCAAGGATACTACAGAAAAACGTGGCTTAAATTAGTTGGACCACTGACTTAAATGGCAAGGGAAAGCCATAGGTCAAAAGAGAAGGAAAGTAGATAAATGAATACATAAAAAGAAAGATAAAATATCAATTTAATAAAATTTGAGGGATTTAAAAGAGTGAAAGCAAATAGGAGTCAAGGCTGGGCTTAGTCCATTGGAATAGAGAAGAATCAAAGTAGTGTAAGCAAGACTAAATTTAGGGACAGAAAACTGATTTGCATGAAAAAAGGGTTATCAACAAAAGAAAAAATGGGGGAAAAACGTGTTTAACAATCAAAATTAAGAATGAAAAAAAAAGAAGAAAATGTAAAATACCTCATTAGAAAAATAACTGACCTGGAAAAATAGATCCAGGAGAAACAATTTAAGAATTATTGGACTACTGAAAACTATGATCAAAAAAAAGAGACTGAACAGCATCTTTCAATAATTCATCAAAGAAAACTACCCTGATATATTAGAACCAGAGAGCAAAATAGTCATTGAAAGAATCCATCAATCATCCCCCTTAAAGAGATCCTATAAGGAAAACTCCAAGAAATATTGTAGCTAAATTCCAGAACTATAATGTCAAGGACAAAATACTATACAAGCTTCCAGAAAGAAACAATACAAGTATAAAGGAACCACATTAGGATTATCCAGGACTTATCACTTTCTACAATAAGGGATTGGAGGATCTGGAATACCATATTCTGGAGGGTAAAGGAGCTTGGATTACAACCAAGAATCAACTACCCAGCAAGACTGAGAACACTGTTTCAGGGGAAATTTGGGCCTTCAAAAGTAGGAATTCTTCAATACTTTCTGATAAAAAGATCAGAACAATAGAAAATTTAATATTCAAAATCAAGATTCAAGAGAAGCATAAAAAGGTAAATAGGAAAGAAAAAAATGTTATTCAAAGGTCAAACTGTTTCCATCTCTACATGGGAAGATGATACTTGTAACTCTTGAGATATCTTTATTAGGGCAGTCAGAAAAGGTATATAGGTAGACAGAGAGTGTGAGTATAAGTTGACTTTGATGTGATGATATAAGAAAAAAGAGGCATTAAAGGATTGCATTGGGAAAAGAGGAAAGAAGTAAAATGGGA
Organism: Myrmecobius fasciatus; assembly: GCA_023553655.1. Classification (NCBI taxonomy): domain Eukaryota; kingdom Metazoa; phylum Chordata; class Mammalia; order Dasyuromorphia; family Myrmecobiidae; genus Myrmecobius; species Myrmecobius fasciatus. The sequence continues at coordinate 194,453 of JAJPUD010002416.1, read as the reverse complement.
TAGATTACATGAAGAATCACAAAAGACATTACAGCAGAAGGAAAGAAGGGAGGAGAATGAGTATTGTCTGAAGATTAATCTCATCATATTTGGCTCAAAAAGGATACACACTCGGGTATAAAAATTTATTTTACCCTATAGAGAAGAAGGAAGAGAGAGCGGAAAGAAAAGAGAAGAGCAAAAGTGAAGGGAGTAAAATAAGTAAGAAGGGAACAATAAGATAAAGGGGTAAGAGAAAGGAGAAGAGATGAGAGAAGAAAGGACAAATCGAGGAAGGTGGGAGTCAAAAGCAAAACACTGGTGAGGAAATTAAAAGGAGAAAGAAAAGTATAAATAGGGGGAAATAGGATGGAAGGAAATACACAGTTATAATCATAATTGTGAAAATGAATGGGATGAACTCTCCCATAAAACAGAAGTGGATAGCAGAACAGATTAAAAACAACCAGAACCATATATGTTCTTTACAAGAAAAACATTTGAAACAGAAATACACACAGAGTAAAGGTAAAAGACTAGAGAAGAAAATATTATGCAGAATATATTATGAAGTAAAAAAAAGCAGGAGTAATAATCCTGATCTCAGACAGAGCAAAAGCAAAAATAGAGCTAATTAAAAGAGATAAGGAAATAAATTACATATTACTAAAAAAAAGTACCATAAACAAACATATACCAAATGGTATAGCATCCAAATTCTTAGAGAAGTTAAGTCAGTTACAGGAAGAAAGGGACAGCAAAACTATACTAGTGGAGGACTTCAACCTCCCCTCTCAAAATTAAGTAAATCTAACCTCAAAATAAATAAGAACTAAGTTAAGGAATAGAATCTTAGAAAATTTAGATATGATAGACCTCTGAAGAAAATTGAATGGGGATAGAAAAGAATATGTCTTTTTTTCTTGATGATACATGGCACCTACACAAAAATTAATCATGTATTAGGGCATAAAAACTTCACAACCAAATGCAGAAAGGCAGAAATGTTAAATGCATTTTTTAGATCACGATGCAATAAAAATCATATATAATAAAAGGTCAGGGAAAGAAAGACTAGTAACTAATTGGAAATTAAACAATTTAATCTAAAGAATGGGTGTGTCAACAAATCTTAGAAACAATCAATAATTTCATCTAAGAGAAGGACTTGTGGGATTCAGCCAAAGCAGTTCTTCGGGGAAGTTTTATTTCTCTAAGTGCTCACATGAATAAAATAGAAAAAGATGAGATCAATGAAGTAACTAAAAAGCTAGAAAAAGAACAAAATAAAATATGTGAGAAGAAGAGTTAACAGATAGTGAAGGGATTCTCTATAACAGAAAATTAAGTGATCAATTATCATTGAAAAAATAATTCAAATTACTAACAAGAGAGATGAAGTGCAAGTTAAACTAACCCAGATTCCACTTCATACATATCAAAATTGCAAACATGATCAAAAGCGGAAATAAATGGTCACTATTGAAGGGGTCTACACAAGGACAGGCATATTGACACACTATTGATTGATTCATAAATTGGTTCAAACACAAATTGTGGCACAAAAATATAATGGAGAACAATTTGGCACTATACCTTTTGACCCAGTGATAATATTACTAACTCCCCCAAAATCAGAAAAATAGAGAAAGAACCCATATGCACAAAAATATATATAGCAGTATAGTTCATTGTAGCAAAGAACTGAGAATCAATTGGAGAATGACTATAGAAATTATAGTATATGAATTTTACTGATCTGTAAGAAATAGTGAAAGAAGATAGATTAAATAAATCAGGTTGTTCTTATGCACACTGATGAAGACTTAAATAAGCAAAATCAATAAAATAATGTGTACAATAATAATGACATTATAAAGAAAAAGTTGTGAAAGACTTAAGACTGAAGACTTATGCAATGGCCAATCATAACTCCAGAAGATTGTGATCAAGTGTTCTTTCCACCTCTTGGCAGGGGAGTGATGAACAAGAGGTGCATCATGAGACACATGTTCGCAAACATAAGTAACATGAAGGATTTTTTTGCACGTTTATATATATATGCACATACACACAACCATATATATACATGTATATAATTTTTTGCCTGCATATATATGTATAAAATACACACACACACACATTTATGGAAACTTGGAGAAAAGAGGGGGTTCTACCAGCCCTGAAATCAGGAGGACCTTAGTTCAAGTCTGGTTTCAGACACTTAATACTTCCTAGCTGTGTGGCCCTGGGCAAGTCACTTAACCCCAATTGCCTCAGCAAAAAAAAAAAAAAAAAGAAAAGAAAAGCAAGCTGTATATAAGAGAAATTTATTGTTTATGTTTTCTTGTTTTGCTTTATATTCAAGAAAACCTCATGCTTGTTAAGTTCATAATAATAAAAAAATAATTTTTTAAAAAACATTCTTTCCCCTTTGGCTAAAGTCCTTCTGTGATACTTCACAGCAGGATGGAGGTGCCTTTGGCTTCTCCCAGGCCAGGTCATCAGGATGCCAGCTCTCCCAAGTTCTACTAGGTATAGTTCCAGAACCAGACCATCACTGGCAAAAGTTAACTCATATTAACTTTAGATGATGAGCTTTTCAGTCATGATACTTCTCAAAGACTATCCACTAAGGTGCAGCATAATCATTATAATCTTCATGGGGGTTATAGTCATATGAAAAGGTGCTCCAAATCACTATTGATCAGAGAAATGCAAATCAAGACAACCCTGAGATACCACTTCACACCTGTCAGATTGGCTAAAATGACAGGAAAAGTTAATGATGAATGTTGGAGGGGTTGTGGGAGGGCTGGGACACTGATGCATTGTTGGTGGAGCTGTGAACGGATACAGCCATTCTGGAGAACAATTTGGAGCTATGCTCAAAAAGTTATCAAACTGTGCATACCCTTTGACCCAGCAGCATTTCTATTGGGCTTATATCCCAAAGAAATCATAAAGGAAGGAAAAGGCCCCACATGTGCAAGAATGTTTGTGGCAGCCCTTTTTGTAGTGGCTAGAAACTGGAAATTGAATAGATGCCCTTCAATTGGAGAATGGCTGAATAAATTATGGTATATGAATGTTATGGAATATTATTGTTCTGTAAGAAATGACCAGCAAGATGATTTCAGAGAGGCCTGGAGAGACTTACATGAACTGATGCTGAGTGAAATGAGCAGAACCAGGAGATCATTATACACGGCAACAACAGTACTATATGACAATTAATTCATTTGGACATGGCTCTCTTCAACAATGATATGTTTCAAACCACCTCCAATTGTTCACTGAAGAAAGCCATATACACCCAGAGAGAGGGATGCGAAATGTGGACCACAACATAACATTCTCATACTCCTTGATTGATGTTTGCTTACATTGTGTTTCCTTTATCTGATATATCGTTCGTGTAGATAAGATTTTTCTTGCACACCAATGATAAGTTTGGAAATATGTATACATATATTCGATTTGCCAATATTTTAACATAATTAACATATAGTGGATATCCTGCCATCTAGGGGAGGGGTGGGGAGTTGGGGGGAAAAATTTGTAACGGAAAGCTATGTAAGGGTTATTGTTGAAGAATTACCCACACATATGTTATGCAAATAAAATAAAAATTAAAAAAAAATCTTCATGGGGGAGGGAGGGCTCACATCCACTAGATTATGGATATAGAGATAGTGAAGGAGCTATTTTACAAAGAAACCATAACATTTCATAAACTTAATTTTGTCTCCTATCTATGTTATATATATTTATAACAATTCAGTGATCTCACCAAAGGCCTTGGAATAGGTTTTTGGGGCTTCTTTGATCCCAGTTTTTTCATTGCATTGTAATATTTTTTCTGCTCCTCTGTCATGAAGATATCTTGGCCACCTAAGTACATTGGGAAAACATTGTTATTCCTTTCTGTGTCCACTATGGCAGACCATCTGAAGTTTCAGAAACAAAGCTTTGCATTTCTATAATTTTCAACATCCTAGGAAGACACATGAGAGAGACTAGAAGAATTCTGCAAAACTATGAAAGGTTATTCATTAATAGCTGATTTTCATCTTAATTGAGAATATAAAAATAAAAATTACATCTAACCTACTTAATATGAGGATGACATTACTTATAGTCATGCCTATCTTATGGGAAGAAAGCAATTTTTTTCAAATTCTTTACCATGCCTTTATTTAAAAAAAAAAGTAATTATAATCTTATATCAATGATTTAAAACTTCCATTAAACCAGGAAGATGGAGGAGATGACTTTGTATAGGTTTACAAATAACCTGTTCTTTGACAATTAAGATGAAAAAAACATTCTGAAAGGCAAGTCAGAGAAACTTATTCTCTCCTACAATCTTTAGCAAAAGGAAAATTCTCTATCTCAAAAATTGCCTAAGGATAGCTATTATCAAGTGGCCATGAAAAGGTCTTGACATTTACTCTTGCATTTTGCATTTTCTTAAGAGCCTTTCATTAATGGTATTGTAAAAGGATAGAGAATATTGGTGGGGGGAAAATGTTCTGAATTAAAGGGAAGATTTTGTATTCTGAGGGTGTCCCCAGCAGAGGGAATGTAGAAGTGGTCTTTCTGGAGGAGAGCTCATAGACATTCTCAGAGAAAAGGGTGGGGATGACAAATGCAAGCACTATGCTGTCTGCCTCCATGCTCTAGATGATGCCCTTCCAGGGGCTCTTCTAATATGATTGTGGGAGGATATGGTGAAATGGAAAGCATCTAGAACATAGACCCAACTCAGGTCTCTGAGGCTTTTTTACATGGAGGGAGAGTTCTATTTCATTGCTTGATTTGTTCCTAAATAACTAAAGAAACCTGGAAAACTGAAAATGCAAACAAGTAGCATAAATATATACCATAGTGAGTAAACTGTTATGAATTAATTGCAGTACAGTCTTTTGAGGCAAAAGGAAGGGAGAAGAGAGTAAAAGAAGAGAAAGGGGGATTGATATTGTTTCTAAGAGGCATAAATTCCAAGTCCCTTTCAGAATGCTGCCTCCTTATTAATGGAAATTTAGTCCCTTTTCTAGGACAGAGATGGTGTACTGTAGACTTTGCTCCTATGTAGATGGTGAAATCCTTAATGTCCTCCATTTATGATCATCTAAGATAACACTGCAGGCGTCATTGGTGATCTCTGGGCATGGTGATGAGCAGACGGAAAGGCAAGCAAGCCATCTCAAGCATAACACAAAGGGACGCAAGGGGCACTTTTTAACATTTTTATGTAAATATTTTAATTCCATAAATTTCTTCACAGCATGGAAGTATGAGTGTTATGATGTCAAATCCTATATGTCATAAGACTTACAAGCATAGGAACTAGAACTTGGCTTTATTGTTACAGGGGACTCCCCTATGAGGAAACTCCCTCTGCCAAAGCAGATCACCACCTTCTTTAAAAATTTCCCAAGACATTGAAATATTAAGTGTCTATCTCAGAGTCATTTAGCCAGCATGTATCAGAGGAGGGGCATGAATCCTAGGTTTTCTCACGCAAAAGTTGACTCTTGATATGCCATGCTGAGAATAATACACCATTTCCACATCATGATTAAGAAACATAAATGCTTTCTCCTGGCCTTCTCTCTGCAAAAGGTGCATAACAAACAAGGACCATCAGGACACTTATCTTTTTTTGCTGTTGGTTAAAGTTGTCGATGATAACGCCAATGAAAAGATTCAATGTGAAGAATGAGCCAAAAATGATAAAACCGACAAAGTAGAGATATGCATATACATTTATCTCAAAGACTGGCTGCTTCCCTCTCTATAGGAGTGAAAATACAGAAGATAAAAATCATCAGGGAAAGATATATTCTCATTTTCATTGACTTATTTTAAGGAGCAAGATCATATCTCAGCTAAAAGTACTTAGTCAATATGCAATACCAGAAAACATGATAAATTATTGCTATGTTACATCTGGATTATTAAGAGCTATTTCATCCCAGAAGACAGCACTGCTCTATGTTGCTATCATAACATATATCAAGCTTTTATTTTTAATTTTAAAAATTTTATTAATTTTAGCGCTTTTCTTTTTAACTTTTGAGTTTTGTATTCTCATCTTTTTTCCCTCTCATTCCCTCCCCTCCATAGAGAAAGCAAACAATATGATAACAATTATAGCAATCAAGTGAAATCATGCAAAACATTTCCATATTAGCCATATCACAAAAAAGCAAAAAAAATAAAGTGAAAAAAATTATACTTCTATTTGTACTCAGAGTTCACCAGTTCTCTCTCTGAAGGTGGATAGCATTTTTTCATCAAGGCTCCTTTAAAATTGTCTTGGATTATTATATTGTTTAGAGTAGTTAAGCTTTTTACAGTTGATCATCGTTACAACATAGTTTTTACCTTACACAATGATCACTGTGTCCTTCTCACTTCACTTAGCATCAATTCATATAAGCCTTATCATGTTGGGTCTTTTAAAATCATTCCCTTAGTCATTTCTTATTGCAAAATAGTACTCCATCACAATCATAAGGTTCAGCCAATCCCCAATTGAAGAATATTCCCTCAATTTCTAATTCTTTGCAAACGCAAAAAGGAGCTGCTATAAGCATTTTGTGCCTACAGATCATTTTCCTTTTTCTTTGATCTCTTTGGGGTGCAGACCTTGTAATAGTATTGCTAAGTTAAAGGATATACATAGTCTTATTACTCTTTAGACATAGTTCCAAATTTTTCTGCAGAATGATTGGACCAGTTCACAACCAACAGTTTATTAATTTACTTATTTTCCCTCATCTCCTCCATCACTTGTCATTTCTGATAGATGTGAGATGGTAACTTAAGTTGTTTTCATTTGCTTTTCTTTAATCAACAGTTATTTAAATCATTTTTCATGTGACTAAAATTTTTATTTCGTCTTCTGAAAACTATCTATTCATATATTTTGATCATTTACCAACTGAGAAACTAGCTCTTATTTTTATAAATTTGACTGTTTATTATGAGAAATGAGGCCTTTTTTAGAGAAATATGCCCTTAAATTTTTTTAAAATTCATGATCTACAATACCTTTTAACAAAATGCAGTTTTCCTGCTTATCCATTATTAGCTCTATTCTAAGTTTTCTTTTTTTAATTCTCCTCCCCCTCCTTTTATAGTTGAAGCAAATTATATTCTCCTCCAGTCCTTTATTTTACCCCTGTATATCTTTCTGTTTCAAGTGTATCTCTTATACACAACATATTGCTGAATTAGGTTTTGAATCCATTCTGCTATCTTCTGTTTCATAGATGAGTTCATCTTCTTCACATTCAGAGTTATGTTTACTATTTATTTCCCTCTATCCCATTTTCTTCTGTTTATCCTTCTCTTCTCTTTTTACCTTGTCCCTTCCCCCAAATCTATTTTGTTTCTGATCACTGTCTCCTTTAATCCTTTTATCATTCCTCTTAATATCTCCTCTCCTTCCCCTCCTATTTCCCTATTGGGTAAGGTCTATATCCAACTGAGGGTATATACATATACATATATCCATTTTTTGAACCAGTTTGAATGAGAGGCTCAATATTACTTATTCCATAATTTCTTCACAGTAAAAGTTCTTCCATGTGTGCTTCTTTTATGTGAGAAAAATTTCCCCATTCTATCTTTCCCTTTCCCTTTCTTCCCATTCATTTCTTTCTCACTCCTCCATTTTTTTAGAGATCAATTCATCCTATGGCTATGTAAGTTCCTTCTGACTGTCCTAGTAATGATAAAAGTTCTCCCCACATAGGATTGTAAGAAGTTTAATTTTATTGAGGCTCTTGTTATTACACTTTCAATTCTACCTTTTATGCTTTTCTTGAGTCTTCTCCTTGAATGTCAAAATTTCTACTCAGCTCTGGTCTTTCTTCTACTTCATTAAATATCCATTTTCCTCTTGAAAGATTATACTTCATTTTGTTGGGTAAGTTATTCTTGGTTGTATTCCTGGCTCCTTTCCCTATGAAATACTATATTTCAAGCCCTCCACTCCTTTCACATGTAAATCTTGCATGATCCTGAATATGGCTTATTTCTGACTAACATTTCTTTTTTTATTGCTGGAAGTATTTTCTCCTTGATCTTGGAGCTCTGGAATTTAGCTACAACTTTTCATTTTAACATCTCTTTCAGGAGATGATTGTTGGACCCTTTTAAATTCTATTTTACCCTTTGGGTCTAAGCTATCAGGGCAGTTTTTCTTGATAATTTCTTGAAATATGATGTGGGGACTCTTTTTTCGATCATGGCTTTCATGAAATTCAGTAATTCTTAAATTATCCCTCCTCTCCTTTTCCAGGTCAGTTGTATTTCCAGAGAGATATTTCACATTTTCTTTCATTTTAGCATTCTTTTGACTTTATTTCATTGTTCCTTAATGTCTTGTGTAGTCATTAGCTTCCACTTGCCTGATTCTAATTTTTAAGGAATTGCTTTTTATTGACTTTTAGATCTCATTTTTCCATTTGTTCTATTAGCTTTTTAAGGAGTACTTTTCTTCAGTGAACATTTGTGCCTCCTTTACCACCAATCCAATTCTTTTTTATAAGTTATTTTCTTCAATATGCTATATTCCTTTTTATTAAACTCTTAATATTCTTTTTAAAAAATTTTTCTTGAATTACTTCCATTTCTTTTCCCAATTTTTCTTCTACCTTTCTTTAATGATTTCAGGAATTCTTGCTGAGCCTGGGACCAATTAGCATTTCTCTTTGAAGCTTTGCTTATAGTTGTTTTATTACTGTTGTCTTTCTTCTGAGTTTATGTCTTTGTTTTCCCTGCCACCAATAGCTTTTTATTGTCAAATTCTTTTTTGTCATTGTTTGCTCATTTTTTCATCTCATTTCGTGCTTTTGAATGTTATGGTGAAATTAGGCTTTGCTCACCTGGAAGTGGGGAGGCATTATCTCAAAAGTCCCTTCTGACTTTTTCTGCTGTTGCTTTTAGAGGTAGTTCTGGGGGTTATATTTTCATCTGTTTCCAAGGTCATTTGATCCAGGACAAAGTTGTGGCCACTGTTCTCCTAGTTTGCATGCTGATCTCTTATCTTGTTGTCCTGTAGCCACAAGTGCTGGTGCTCCTCTCCATTTTGGAATTAGAATGAGGGCCTCTGCTCCTTTGGGGCTATCAGTCTCTTTTCCACCTTGAAACTATCACCCAGAACTGTTTATGGGCAATAGAATTGCTAATCAGTACCAGTTGCATAAAAGTCAGTTAAGGGTTCCCTGTGATCTATGTCTGATCAGTAATTTTAGACAGTGAGTGAACCACCCAAGTCAAAAGAAAAGAAAAGAAAATGTGACATTCTTGGGCTTGAGCTCCCAAAGATGCTGCTGTTGTTGTTACTTCTAAAGCCCATAACTGGTGCTCCTCTCATGTTCTGGGCTGTCTCCTCCTCCAATGTTACAGATTTCTCCTGCTGATGTTCTGAGTTGTTTTAGGCTAGAAGAATGTCTCACTCCAACCTTTAGTTGACTGTGCTGTTTCAAAATTTGATTTAAGGAGCTATTTTAAAGTTGTTTAGAGGGTAATGTTTGAAAAGTCCAATTGGATGGCTGTCTCTAATCTGACATTTTGACTCTGTCTCCACATCCAGCTTTAAAAACCAGCATATGGCAGAGTGATGAACCCTGGGATTGGTGTTAGAAGACTTTAGTTTAATTCCTAGCTCTGACAATTATCAGTCAAGTGATCATGGATAAGTTGTTTTACCTGAATCAGTGTTTCTTCCTCTATAAAAAAAACTGTATAACCAGCCCTAGACTGTTTTTCTCATTAGTTAGTTGTTACCAGCATGAGCAAGGTGATGCACATAAAAAGTGAATTATTAATATTAATGACATTTTAGGCCTAAGCACTATAGGAAGTTGAGAACAAACACAGTTTGGTCAGAGCTCACCTTCCTTGCCTCTTATTTCAGATATTAGTGTTAAAATTCTTTTCTAGGATTCAAAGATCAGCACAGCTATACTTATGTGCTAAGAGTTCATTTCTCTAAAACCCTCTTCTCATAACCCATCTGTAACCTGGCCTTTCACTATTAAAGATGGTGGTGTTTCTGACATTAGATTCATTTGGAGAGTCCATTTTTAGACAGTCACAGTGTCTGAAAACTTAGTATATATAAATTATGACAGAAACACATGGACCTCGAGGAGATCCTAAGGGGAAAAAAAACACGGTCACATTTGTGTGTTTACATAAGTACATTTGGTGAGGCTGAGAGAAAGGAGGCAGGAGATGTAGCTTCTGCTCTTAATTCTATCTCTGGTTTGCTATGTGACCTGGGCTAATTCTTAACTTCTCTGTATCTTCATTTGCTCTTCTGCCACATTATGGTTGGGCATGGTCTTTTCCAGCTCTGGGTAAAATCAATCATGTAAATTTTGTTGTTGTTTACAGCTCTGACTTTTATTTCTCTGTTCTCCTGGGGCATGATCTCATTTCCTGAGCCCTCAGCATCCAGGATTCTGTAGCTAAGCAGGGGAAAAGAGACTCAGGGAAAATGCTCCATCTTGCTGATTCCTAGCAGTGGAAATATTAGAAGCTCTCTTACTGAGAGAGCAATCTTCCCTGTAGTCTGCACCCAAATAAGACAGTCAAGGAAACACTGGTACTGGCTGCCCACCTCTATTGGAGTAGATTTTCTCCATTGCAAGTATTTGTAGGCTTCAAAACAATGACTTCTAGTCATAGCAACATGCCTCCTCTAATATGATCCAAAACACCCTCAAGCTGACCCAGTTACTTTCAGATAATCTAGAAAATTACCCAGTGACTCCGACTTACCCCTGGTGAATCTACGGCTGTATACATAATATCCATCCAACCTTTAAATGTTGCCTAGAGCAAAACAACAAAAGTAAATATTGTTATACGTTATTTTTGGGAATGCAATGTAAATATCAATAGACATTATTATATACTCACACACAAATGATTATGAGAAATTAACAGAGTATAGAAAACTTCTCAAGCCTTAAAGTGTTTATAATTCAAATTAAAGGAAAATTTCAAGAACAAAAATCGTAGAATTCAACAATTGGACAAAACCTCAGTGGCCATCTATTTCCACCCATACATGAAAGAAATCTCTACTATAATATTCCCGAATAGTGGTCATCTCACTTCTGTTTGAAGACCTGAAAAGGAGAAGCCATAACCTCCCCAAATAAGTCAGTGCTATTTTGGATAGGTACTACGTGTTCCTCATGGTCCTACTGTCTAGAACCAATCAGTACAAGACCATTTCCATCTCAACATGACAGCCTTTTAAATACTCAAACATAGCTATGTGATGATCACCCAGGCCTTCTTTTCTCCCAACTAAACATTCCCTCTTTCTCCAATTGGTCCTCACGTAACATAGACTCTGGCTCCAAAGGAGGCAAGGAATGAGACAAGGGAAGAAATTGCAGAGATCTGGAGAAAATTGGCAAAGAAGGGAGAGATCCTTGAAGAAAACAGACAAGAGACTAAAAGTCTTCCCAGCTGCAGTACTCAACATTCTAGAATCTGGAAGGGAAATTAGGGAAAAGACAAATTTTTTTAAAAAGCAGGATGATGGTGATGAGAAAAATTTCTAAGAGCTCTATAGACTGCTAAGGACAAAGATAAAGAAAAAACCTTTAAAGTCAGAATAGAACTTGGTAACAGAGATACTCACTCCAGCTAAGAAAAAAAGGGAAGGAAAGGGCCCAGGAAAGAAAAGGAAAGAAGAGAACTAGGTGAAGACAAAGGAATAGGTCCAAGTCCAAGTACTTCTGGCCCATGTAATATATACAAGTTGCATCCACATGGGGTTCAGAACATAAGCTGGGACCTGACTCCCTTCAAAACCCACCCTCCATCAAGACAGCATTTCATACCCCCAAACCCTTACCATTTGAATATGTGAGTGCTACAAGATCATCTACTGTGAAGTTCAATGGTGTGGAGAGAATAGTTCTCCAAAGTGTCTCACTGCCTTGATACACTGCATAAAATGAGAATGAGACTCCATAGAAAACTCAAGGACTAAAAGCAGTAATCCAAGAAGAGGCTATACTTGCAAAGCAAGCACTCACCATTAGTAGTTACAGTGCTGAAATGTACTGAAAAAGAAGCTTCCAAAGAGTATCAAAGTGTCATCCCTCCAATATGACAGTAGGTCATAGATATCTGCTCTTAGAAAGCAAAAAATATTGCCTACCATGTGAGAACTCATGGAAGCATGAAAGTCTTTCCATATCGACCATCCTAGTTGAGGAAGACATTGAATTATTCTTATCCAGTGCCAGACTACGCTTAACTTACCTGAAGTGTTGTACTGCACTAAACCATTTAACATTCTGGCTCTGTATTCTTTGAGATTGGATTGTTGAAATGTATTGAATATTAATCAAAGCATCTTAATTTCATCTGTCTTGGTTTTTGCCCTTATTCCCAATGTACTCTCCTTCTCAGTCTCCCTATAGAGAGAGGGTAACCACCCTCTGCTCAGTCCCTCAGGTTTACCTCAGTGTCACCAATTCCTCATTTGCACTCAATCTATACACCTTCTCAGCGGCCAAACATTGCATCTCTCAGCATCATCTGTCAATCTGAAACCCATTTCCCATGAAAAGGTGGTTCTTTTCCTTACCAAGAAGAACTCTTTTACCTCTTGCTATCAATCTATCTTCTCTATCAGACTTCTCCATTAATTATCCCTACTTTCTTAATCTTTGATGTCTTCCTGACTAATGTTTGTTTCCCTCCTGGGAAACTCATGTCTTCTCCATCCTTAAGAAACCTCACTTGATCTGAAAATCCTCACTAAGTAGTAGCAGTAACTCTCCTTCCACTTATTGCTAAATGCTGGGAAATCATCTGCACGTGGTGCCTTCACTCCTCTTCTCATTTGGTTATAAGCTCTTTTCAATCTGGGTTCCAGTCATCATTCAACTGAAACTTCTCTCTCCAAATTTACCATCGATTTCCAATTACCATATCTAATGACCTTTTCTCAATCTCCATTTTCCTTGGCTTTTCTACATCTTTTGACACTATCAATCACCCAGGTTTGGTTTTTTTTTTTTTTTTTTTTTTTACAGATTTCTGCCCTGGGACTTTTTCTTTCTCTATGTTATCTTGTCTGGTGTTCTCAACCACTCCTATAGATTCAATTATCATCTTTATGCAGATGATTCTCTCATCTATATATCTAATTCTAACCTTTCTCCAAAGTTCTAGCCTTGCATCACCAACTGCCTCTTAGACTGGATGTCCTGTTGGCATTTCCAACATAACATATACAAAACAAAATTATCTCCCCCCCCCAAAAAAAAAGAAACCTCTTCTCTTCTGAACTTCCCTATTATTATAGAGTACAGCACTATCCCACGAATCACCTAGGTTCATCATAACCTCAAGCCTGAATCCTTGCAATAGTCTTTTGGTGGGTATACCTGCTTCAATCCCTCTCTGTTCTAGGCCATCTTCCACTCAGTTATCACAGTGATTTTTCCTAAAGCCCAGGTTTGATCATGTTACACCCCCCACCTCCTACTCAACAAGCTCCAGAAACAAATATAAAATTTTCTATTTGGCTTTTAAAGTCTTTCAAGTCTTCCATAACCTTTTTCATCTTCTCACATTTCACTCCCTTTTGCATATTCTATGATCCAGGGACTCTGGTCTCCCTGCTGTTCCTTGCATGAGATACTTGACTTCCAGACTCCAGCATTTTCACTGGTAATCTCCCATGCTCAGAATTCTCTCCTTTTGTATACTCCTTGTTTCTTCTCTGGCTCCAAGATTCAGTTCAAACATTACCTTCTGAAAGAAGACTTTCTGGATTTCCTTAACAAATGCTTGTTAATTAACAAAACACAATTTTTCACTTAGTCCAAGTATTTTTCTATTTTATTTCTCTTTTATGCCATTTCCACCAGTTCTTTAATCCATTTAGTTATGACTGATGTTATTGTTGTAATATTAACCCAAGTATGATGATTTTACTATTCTTGACAGTAGAAAGATCTAGTTATAAAAATAGTACATAGACATTTGACAGAAAGCAAACAGTTCCACATTCTTCCTATAACCTACAAATGATTGTAAAACCTACTATGGCTGAGCTAGCTCAAAAGTGTGGCCATTCTCAGGAAGAAAACATCTTGATGCCTCCATACCGAAGCTTAACCCACAAAAGGCAAGGCAAGTGTACCTTGCATGCTGGTGACTTGATCCTGGACATTTGTTGAACTTAGGCTGAGACACTTCATTGAAGCATGAAACCATATGGCCTTCCTTCCAGATGGAAATTTTGTGCTGTATACTGTGACCAGGCAGCTAGCTATCACTGAACATTGAGACCAGAGTCACAAAAACCTGAGTTCAAATCCAGCCTCAGACACTTAATAAATGTGTGATCCTAGGCAAGCCATTTCTCCTCCACCTGCCTCATTTTCCACAACTAAAAAATAGAGATCATAATAGCTCCTATCTCGCATGGTCATTGTGAAGATCAAATGAGGAGCAGCTAGATGATACAGTGAATAGAGCACCAGCCCTGAAATCAGGAGGACCTGAGTCTAAATCCAGCCTCAGACACTTAATACTTACTAGTTGTGTGACCCAATTGCAGATCTAATGAGATGATATATGTAAAGTACTTTGCAAACCTTAAACTGCTTTTAAATGCTAGTAATTATTCTTACTTCAGGAAGTTTCTGTCCGTGATGCCTTGACATCCCAACCCTTTTTAACCTCATGTGTACATTTCTGTCTTCCCCTCAAGATCCTTCCATTTGGGATTAGCCTGGAAAAATATGTCCTATATCATACTCCCAGACCATAACTACCTTTAGTTTGTAGTTATCCAGCAGTGATGGGAAGGAACTCTGCTGCTGGCTTGAGCCGATTGGATTAGGGACAGTAGATTTTGATAAGAACTATCCACTGTTTGGACAAATTCAGCTCTTGTCTAAGTAAGTAGCTAATGGTATTATCCTCACAAACAAGAGAAAAAAAATAACTAATTATAAAATGCATGAAGTAAATGGTTTAAGTAATAAGAATAAGGAACTACAGAAAGGGACAATTGTTATCCTAGAAGGTCCTTGAGCTGGACCTTCAAAAATGGATATGCTTTGGATAATTATAAGAGAAAAAAAGGCATCATAAGCAATGGTTACAAAAGGGAACCAAGTATAACTTATATAGAGGACAGACAGAAAATAAATCTGAAGGGGAAGGAGAGAAAAGTTTGCAGAAGGAGAGAGGATGACAGGGAATGTTGACATGATTTCATTCCTTTCCCTCTGTGCTCTATGGGGGAAAAGGGAAGAAGCAGTGATTATATCACTTACCACCTGGAGAAGAGCCAAGTAACCAATTCCAACATTATCAAAGTTGACTTTGCTATTAATCCAGCATACATCACTGAAGTTACCACTTTTGCACAGTGTTATGTTGTGAATCTCAGAGGCGTTTATAATTTCATCTGTCTTGGTGTTGATGCATTTTCCAAATTTCCCAGAAAAAAGATGGACGCCTAGCATACAGAAGATGAGCCAGAAAATGAGACAGACGAGCAGGACATTGAAGATGGCAGGAATGGCCCCCATAAGAGCATTGACAACAACCTGCAGAAAACAAGATCAGAGAAAGGAATATCATTAAGACTAAGTCAATGCTCTCCTCCTCCCACTGGCTTGTTTCTTGTTGCACAAATTAAGCTTCACTTCTCAGATGCTCGTTTACTCTTTGTAAAGCCAATCCCCAACAGGGATGGGTTTAGGGAAGAAGAGGTCTTCCTGGATATTTTCCCTGATAAAGTCCACTGTGTGATATAATATAAAGAGGTAGATATTTGAAGTCAAAGTTCAATCATTTCAGTCACTTCTGACTCTTTGTGACCCCACTTGGAGTTGGTTTTTTTTTTTTGCCATTTCTTTCCTAGTTGCTTTTACAGATGAACCTGAGGCAAACTGAGGTAAACTGAGAATTAAATGACTTCCCAAGGTCAAACAGCTGGTAAGCATCTGAAACCACATTTGAACTCAGGAAGAGGAATCTTCCTGACTCCAGGCCCAGCATTCTATCCACTACCCCAATTATCTGCCCTTTGAAGTCAAATACATGGGTTCAAATCCCAACTGCCATTTACTACCTGTGTGAAATTGGATCAGTCACTTAAGTTTTCTGGATCTATTTCCTCATTTGCAAAGGAAGGGGTTAGATTAGATGACTTCTAGACATATCTTCCACTTTAAACCATGATCCTACCCCTGTGTAGATCCTCATGCCACATGATGCTGGGAAAAGTGTTGGATTTAATATGAGAAGACTAGGTTTGAATCCTACTCTATCACTATCTGTATGACTTTGGGCAATTCACTTCATGTATAAGACTCAGTTTCCTAATTTGTAAAATGTAAGAACTAGATGAGGTAACCTTTAATAAGTCATCTAGTATGAGTGTTTGCATGTTAAAGGGAGACCTCCAAAAGATAAATGCTTCAAGAAGGGGAAGTATTATTGTGCTCAATCTTACCATTTTTAAATCCCAGCTTTAGAATCCAACTCTTGCCTCTCTATTCACACAGCTACCATCCTTGCACAGACCTCCATCACTTCTGGCCTCAATTACTACAAAAGTCTCCTAACTGGGCTCTCTGTACTAGTCCAATACAAACCTCCATATTCGTGCCAAAGTCATTTTCTCTTTGTGAATGTGAGACCACAAAATTCCCCAACTCACACCACTCCAGTGACTTCCTGTTTCTTCTGGGATAGCATTCAAACTCTTCTGGTTATTTTTAAAATTTCTTCCCATCCTGGTCTCAGTCTGTCTTTTCAACCTCATTAGCCATCATTTCTCTTCTTACACTCTATGATCTGGCCAAACTGGTCTTCTCTCTGTTCTTCCACAATAAATCCCATTGTCCATCTCCTTGCATTTGGGCTAAATCTCCCATGTCTGGAACATGTTCTCACCTCAGCTCTGCCTCAAAGTCCCTGTTGCACTCATGTACCATCTTCATCATGAAGCTCTTGCTAACCATCAATGCTCTCCCTCCAAACTTTTGATTTAACTATATTCTGTATATTTGCATTTATTCTTTTTATATTAGTATGTGTATTTATTGTCTTCCCTTTTACAATGTAAGTTCCTGGGGAGTAGAAATTATTTTACTCTTTGTACTTTTATCACCATCCTTTAGCATAGTTCCAAATACATAATAGTCACTTATTAACTGATTATTGATTTTAACATTATGACATTTTTACAGAATTTTACAAATGAGGAAATTGACTCAGAATTCAAGGGACTTGATCATGTTACTCAATTCATGGTAATTCTAAGTTTCAATCTAGGTCTTCTAGCCCTAAACTCAAAGTCCTCAGCACCGTAACATACTTTCCTATATTCTCACACAGCATAAAGGAGGTGCACAATCAGTTATGGAGAGATAGAGATATAAGCATGAATCAAACAGATACAAGTTTCTTTCTGACTCTGCTGAAAAACACAAGCTAGTCCTCAGGTCATCTCCCTGTTGTTCAACTGCCTTGAGTTCTCCATGGCTTACCCTCATCCCTTCAAACTGGGACAGTGCTCGCAATGGCCTCAAGGCTCTCAGTGTCCGAAGGGATTTAACATTAATAGGCAACTGTGATTTTAAACTTTCAGCAATAAGGCTTACGATGGAGACCTAGGAGAAAAAACAAAGACCAATTAGCAGAGTATATTTGCTGTTTTAAGGAAATAGCATCCATAGTCCTGTATTTGACAAATGCAGACTTAGTACTTACTGTATTCACCATATTGTGACAGATACAAACTTTTATCTATAATCAGTTCCCTGTTTCCACGCTTGACATTTTGATCTAATTTCCTTGTTTGGTCTAGAAAATATCTCACAGTGGCTTAGTCCTGAAAGGAACTTAGCAAAGATCTTCATCATGAGCAGATCTTTTATAGGGAAAACTTACCCTCAGGGACTTCTCAGGGAGAGCAGAGAAGTAAAGGTGGGAATTCTGAGGAAGGGATCAGGAGCCAGACCTGGCAGCTCAAAGGGAAGGGTCAGGAGCTGGGTGGAATGTACTGGCTAGAAATATGCTAATCAATTTCTCAAAAGATTGTTTTCTAAAACTGTATGAATGAAAATTAAAACAAAGGAGTCAGGACTATTGTTTAGATTTAAAAAAAAAACTGGATTCCTACATTTACTTTCTATGTTGAGAGAAAGCCTTACAAACTAACCACCTTAGTCAAGCTCTTTACTATACCCATGTCCCAGCAAAATTTTACATCACAAATGAAATATAATTGCTAAACTCACATTTACAATAATGAAGTCAAAAAAACACCATGCATTCATGAAATACTTCTTAAATCCATATGCCACCCATTTTAAAAACATCTCCAGGATGAAAATATAGGTAAAAACCTTATCAGCAAAATTCAACAATTCCTTAATGTTTTTTTTTGATGGAAGAGAACAGTCTTCAAATATCTGAAATGACAAAGTGTAATATTTAGCCTATCCATGGATTTTTATTCTAGTTACATAAATATAATTAATAATATTGATATTATTAATAATGACTAACATTTCACACTTTAATTTTTTTTTGCTGAGGCAATTGGGGTCAAGTGACTTGCCCAGGATCACACAGCTAGGAAGTGTTAAGTGTCTGAGATCAGATTTGAACTCAGGTTTACATAAAAGATATAGATAATATTCAAGTATGGTTCATAGATGAGCCACCTGGTATGTGCATGAAAAATTACTCCAAAACAGAATATAAACAAAACTCCTTTTGTTTTCTCCCCCATTCTTTATTCTACATCTACCAGATAAGCAGTGTTATATAGTGGAATCTTCACCTAACGACCAGGATCAAGTAAGTGCTAACCCCACCACTTCATAGCCAAATGACTTAGACATTTGACATGATGAGTCATGGATAACCCTGAGCATCAGTATCAATATCTGAAGAATGTAGGTCATTAAACAGTCAACAATATTGTCTGCATTGCAAACATTCAAGTCTTCTTTTGAAAAGGAGTTTATCTACTATGCTTCATTGTCAGAAACTGTTTATCCAAACTTAAAGTTTAAGTAGACATAAAAAATTTTACATACAAATGTATTATTTATTACCATACTATTCAGAACCACATTGGAACCTGTCATGGGCTACAACAGGACAGGTAACACTGTGGTTAAAGTCTTCCCACTTTAAGATAACAGAGTTTTGCAGATGATAATACCTTTGATCAGATCATATATTACAATTTGGGGGCTCACAATACTACATTAGTTCTCTTCTATTTTATAATTGAAGCATCTGCTCTTTGATTCCCAATTTAGAATATTAGGAAAATAATTAAGCTTGAACGCTTGCTTTCTATATGCAAGTATAGTGGTAGCATATTACTGATATCTAGAAGAATCTCATTTATTACTTCTTCATCCACTAAAAGACATTGGAAGGGTTAGGAGAATCGATGCTCCTGGCTCTAATTTGAGAACTTGAAATGGCATTCTCCCATAGAATCAATGTTATGAAGTGTCATTTTTTTTCACTTGCTCCAACAATTACCCACAGGGCACTTTCAAAGTGGTGGAAACACATCACCACTCTTGCCTTATGAAACTTACAACACAATAGAGATTTGATGACCCATAATCAAAACCTGGGTGGGCATGGATATATTGTGACCTGCATTGATGACAAGACTGTCCAAATTGATAAAATCATAGATTTATTGGAACATTTTAGCATTTTAAGAAAAGCTGAAATTTCAATAGTTCCCACTCCTGGGGCTTGGGCGCCGATTGGTGAACCCACCATCTATCTTGCTCAGCGCCATGCTGCCCACCCTGCTTGCCTCCTGCTTTCCAACTCAAGCTCCTTATATGTGCTATCTTCTCAAATTAGAATGTAAATTCTCTGACAGCATTGTTTATGTCTCTAAACCCAGTGTTCCAATCACTGCACCTTTGAGCTGAATTGCTAGATCAGTTCAAATAGCCAATTACCAGAGCTCCACTACTCAGAAGAATCATGAAGATAATGAAACTCTCAAACCAGTTGTGCTTGATGATTCTGTAGCAGGTTACTCTCAGCTTCAGCCAAAGGATTCCAGGAGACTTTCTTACATTCAATGCAAAGCAGGGAAAGAATTTGTAGCAACCTAGAAGGAAAAGGTAGCAGGGCTCTCAGTACCAGGTGGTGGTATACATGGCCCTAGTGAGCCTAAGAGAAAGAAATCATGGTGTTCAGTTGTGCCAATGATCCAGGCCAGAGATAAAAACATTCAATGACCACCACATTTCCACACATATTAATGTCTAGCATCACTTCCTATCACCGCCTAACTCGGGTCAATTATTATATTTATGCAGATGATCCTCCCAACTCTACCATATCTGGAGAGAGGACAAAGAAGTAGAATCATATAATCAAACAATTACAGCTAGAAGGAGTGCCAGATCACACGGGCACAATGTGGCAAGGACAAAATTTGAAATGAAATTGCTGATCCCAAATCTAATCCCTTTCTACTGTGCCATTTTGTGAAAGAGGTGAGGGAAGTGGCTTTCCTCACTCTGGGACGTCTTACCATCCCTACTCACCCTGTAATATTTCTCCTTCTTCCATTGATGAGCTCATCTTGGAGCTTCCATTTTGTAAAAGGGTCCAGTTCAACTTCCCTTCATTCCTTTCTTGGCCTGATTCCTGAACTTTCTAAAATTCTCAATAATTTAAATATCTCAAAGGGGGAAAAGTGAAAATGAAGGGGTTCTGACAATACCAGCTTTTAAACTATACTGCAAAGCAGTAATCATAAATCATAATCATGATTTACTACTGGTTAAGAAACAGAAGGGTTTATCAGTGAAACAGATAAACAACAGATAGTAGAAAATGACATAGTAATTTAGTATTTGATAAACTCAAAGACTCCAGAGCTAAAGCCTAAGAAACTGGAAGAAATAGAGGCAAGATGGTCAAGAAAAGACAGGATTCAATGAATTGGACATGCAGGGGGAAAAAAGCTAGAAAAAAAATAAAAACCTTAATTAAATATCAAATTGGAAATTTAGAAAAATCAAAGGAGAGATTAACAAAATTAAAAGGAAGAAAACTATTAAACTAATAAACAACACTAACAGTTGGTTTTATGAAAAAATAGATAAATGAGGTTAATTTGATTAGAAAAAGGAAAGAAGAAAACCAAATTACAGTATCAAAAATGAAAAGGGTAAACTTACCACCAATGAAGAAGAAATTAAAGCAATAATTAGGAGCCATTTTGCCCAATTGTATGCCAGTAAGTCTGACAATCTAAGTGAAATGGATAAATACTTACAAAAATATAGATTGCCCAGACTAATGATGATGAAATAAATTACTTAAGTAGTCCCGCTTTAGAAAAAGAAATTGAACAAGTCATTAATAAACTCCCTAAGGAAAAAAAAAACTTCAGGGCTAGATGGATTTACATGTGAATTCTCCCAAACAACTAATTCTAATACTATATAAGCCATTTAAAAAAATAGGGGAAGGAGGAGTCCTAGCAAATTTCTTTTATGACACAGATATTATACTGATACTGAAACAGAAAGGGCCAAAACAGAAAGAAAATTATAGATTAATTCCTTTAATGAATATTGATGCAAAAATCTTAAAGAAAATATTAGCAAAGAGATAATAGCAACTTATAATAATACATTATGACCAAGTAGGATTTATACCAGGCATGCAGAGCTAGGTCAGCATCAGCAAAACTATCAACATAATTGGCCATACCGATAACCAAACTAACAGAAATCATATGATTGTGTCAAAAGATGCAGAAAAAAGCATTTGACAAAATACAACACCCATTCCTATTAAAAACAATAGAGCATAGGAATCAATGGAGTTTTTCTTAAAATGATAAATAGCATCTATCTAAAATTATCAGCAAGCATTATTTGTAATGGGGAGAAGGTAGGCACATTCCCAGTAAGATTAGGGATGAAACAAGAATGCCCATTGTTACCACTATTATTTAATATTATACTAGAAATGTTAGCTTTAGCAATAAGAGAAGAAAAAGAAATTGAAGGAATTAAGATTAGGTAATGAAGAAACAAAAAGTATCACTCTTTGCAGATGATATGATGGTATAGTTATAGAATATTAGAGATTCAACTACAAAAGTACTAGAAGGGGCAGCTAGGTGGTGTTAATGGATAGATCACCAGCCCTGAAGTCAGGAGGACCTGAGTTCAAATCTGGTCTCAGACCATTTAAGACCTCCTAGCTGTGTGACCCTGAGCAAGTCACTTAACCCCAATTGCCTCAGGAAAAAATGCTAAAAAATTACTAGAAACAATTAACAGCTTTAGCAAAGTTATAGGATATAAAATAAATTCGCATAAATCACCAGCATTTCTATATGCTACCAACAAAGTCCAGAAGCAAAAGATAGAAAGATGGGGCAGCTAGGTGGTACAATGGGTAGAGCACCAGCCCTGAATTCAGGAGGACCTGAGTTCAAATGTGGTCTCAGACACTTAACACTTCCTAGATGTCTGATCCTGGGCAAGTCATTTAACCCCAATTGCCTCAGCAAAAACAAAAAACAAAAACAAACAAAAAAAAAGATAGAAAGATAAATCTCATTTATAATAACTGTAGATAATACAAAATAATTTGGAAGTTTCCCTGCCAAAATAAAGCTAGGAACTATATGAAAACAATTACAAAATACTTTTTACACAAATAAAGTTAGATCTAAACAATCAGAAGAACATCAAGTACCCGTGGATAAACTGAGCATTAATATAATAAAAGTGACAATTCTACCTAAATTAATCTACTTATTCAGTGCCTTCCCAATCAAACTGTCAAGAAATTACTTTGTACAGCTAGGAAAAATAATAACAAATTTATCTAAAAGAAGAAAAGTCAAGAATTTCAAGGGAATTAATGAAAAAGTGCAAATGAAGATGACCTAGCTGTACCAGACCTAAAACTATATTATAAAGCAGAGGTCAACAAAACCATTTGATACTAGGTAAGCAATAAATAGTGGCTCATTGGTATAGGTTGACAAGACGCAACAGTCAATGACTATAATAATATAGTGTTTGATAAATCCAAATGTCCAGCTTGTGGGATAAGAATTCACTATTTGACAGAAATTACTGGGAAAATTGGAAAATAATATGGCAGAAACTAGTCACAGGCCAACATCTCATATCCTATACCAAGGTAAGATCAAAATGTTTTCATGATTTAGACATAAGGAATGATAGTATAAGCAAATTAGAATAACAAGGGATAGTATACTTCTCAGATCTGAGTAAAAGAAAGAAATTTATGACCAAAGAACTAGAGAACATTATAAAATACAAAATGGATAAATTTGATTATATTAAATTAAAAAGGTTTTGTACAAACAAAATCAATGCAGCCAAGATTGGAAGGGAAGCAGAAAGCTGGGAGGAAATTACAATGAAAATTTTGTTGAAGTCCTGATCTTTTATTCTTCCAAATAAACTTTAGTATTTTTTTTCTAACTCAGTAAAATAAAAAAAAATTATATTGAATAAATAAGCAGGAAATTATCATTTTAAAAATTATCTTGGTTTTACCTACCCATGAACAATTATTTAAATCTAAGTTTATTTGTATAAATAGTGATTTGTTTGTATTCATATAGTTCCTGTGTCTGTTTTGGCGAATATATATTCAGGTATTTTATTCTGTCTAGGTATTTTAAATGATCTAAAACAATACTGAATAATATTGCTGACACAGTAATGTAGTTTCTCTATTTTTCACTTTTGATGAATGATTTTAACTTTTAACTTTGTCAGAGATCATGATTATAACCCCTGCCTTTTTTACATGCTAAATTCTACTTTTGCCCTTTATTTTATCTATGTGTGCATCTCTCATTTCTCTTATGTTTTCTGAAAGCAACATATGGTTGAATTCAAATTTTAATCTTTGTTTCCATCTTATGGATAATTTTATCCCATTTGCATTCTAAGCTATAATTACTTGTGTGTTTTCTTCCTTTCTATTTTTTCTCACTATCTTCTTATGCTATCCCTCCTCATTCCTCTGCTTTACTTCTATCCTCTATTTTAGTCTTCTATTCCTTAATGTTCCCACTCCTCTAAGAGTCCCTCCCTTATCTTCTTCCTCCCCCCATCATTTTGCCCTTATTTCTTTCTGAATTTAGAAGATTTTTATACCTTTCTAGTTGTTTCCTCTTTGGCTCATTCCCCTTGGGAGTAAGGTTCCAGCATTACTTACCTTCCTCCAACCATCTTCTTCTGTATCAATTTTTACTTTTATGCTTCATTTATATGAGATTATTATTCATTTTTATCTCTCCCTATAAAATTTTTTAAGTCATCCTATCATATCTAGTTCAGCCATGCCTTTCTTTCATATTACCCCAATAATGATGACAATCATAAGAATATGCTAATATTTTCATATATACAAAATAAACAATTTGACATTCTTGAGTCCCTTATAATTGATCTTTAATGTTCACCTTATATCTCTCCTGGATGTTATATGAAAAATTTTGCCTTAAATTCTGGGGGTTTTGTCACAAAACCTGAAAGTCTTTGAGTTCATTAAATATTTTTTTCCATTCTGGATTATTTTAACTTTGCTGGGTAAGTTACCATTAGTCCTAACCCCAGCTCCTTTCCTCTATGGAATATAGTATTCCAAGACCTATAGTCCTTCCCCATAGCAGTTACTAGGTCTTGTGTAACTTTATTGTAGCTCCATAGTACTTAAATTGTTTTTTTTCTTGTTACTTTCAATATTTTTTCCTTAACCTGAGAGTTTTGAAATTAGCTATGATATTCTTGTTAAGTTTTCCTTCTGGGATATATTTTAGATGGTGTTAGTAGATTTTTTTCTATTTCTACTTTGCCTTATTATTCTAGAACTTCAGGGAAATTTTCCTTTGAAATTTCTTGTAATATTGTATCAAGATTCTTTTTAATTATAATTTTCAGGTAGTCCAACTGTTCTTACTTTATTTCTTCTTGCTCTGGTCTTCAGATTGGTTGTTTCATTTTCTCTAATTTTTTATTCTTTTGATTTTGTTTTATGATTTCTTGGTCATTTCTTAGAATGTCTTTAGATTCCTCTTGCCCAATTCTAGTTTTCAAAGAATTATTTTCTTCTTTAAGTTTTTGATTCTTGGTTTCAAAAGTTGGTTGACTTTGTTTTCATAATTTTCTTGAATTGCTCTTTCCCCCCTAAATTCTGCTCATTCTCTCTTAATTGATTTTTTAAAGTCCTTTTAAAGTTCTTCTAAAAACTCTTTTTGGGCTTGACATTTCTCATTGAAAAAGGAGTGATTTTTTAGCACTATTGTCTTCCTCTGAATATGAATCCAGATCTTCTCTATTTCCTTAGTAATTATCTGTGGTTGGGTTCTTTCTCCTTTGCATACTCATTTTTATTTATTTATTTGTATTTTCTTTTGTTTTTAGTGGTCATTAATGTAATCAAATTGCAGTCATCAAATTGTAGTTCCAAAATATGGACAATGATGTCCCAAGCATCAAGCCCTTCTTACTGTTATTTTCTGTGGTCTTTTTCAGAGCTCAAGCTTGGGCTCTCTTCTTCACCCCTAAGACACAGGTAGGGCCTACAGCCCCACTGTCCTGCATATGATCTTATTCTCTGTACTCCCTGTGATGATTGCAAACAACATCTGCCTTCTCTACCCTTGACCAGGGATTCTGCTCTCCTGCAAGTACACACAGCCAATGGGGTCCCCACCTCTCTGCTACTGGATTCGCCAGGTGTACCAGATTCCCACAGCTCAAGATAAACGTTTCTAAAGATAAGGCTCTCAACCTAGCTGGTCCAAGGGTTTTTTGTTTGTTGATTCTGCAGAGTTGGCACTTTACTCAGGCCAAATCTGCCCCTGGATGTCAGGTTTTTCCTGGAGTATTCTCAAATTGTTTTAAGAAGACAACTGTTTTACCCCATGTTTATTTCCGCTGCTCTAAGGCAATGTCCCATCTTTTTTGTGGAGAAAATTTGGACAGTTGAGGTTTTTCTAATCTACTTCACCATCTTCCCCAAATCCTCTCTGATCCAAGACAATTCTGAAGGACTTTTCATCATAAGATGAAAAATGCTATCATCTCCAAAGAAAAAACTGAGGGAGTCTGAATGCAAATAAAAGAATACTTTTAAAAAACTTTGTATTGATGGGGGTTTTTTGGCCTGTGGAGTGTTTTCCTCCACAGCATGGCTAATATAAAAATGTTTCATGTGACTGCAAATGTATAACCTATATCAAAAGCTGCTTTCCTTCTCAAAAATAGGATGGGAGAAAAGGAGGGAAAGAATTTTGAATTCAAGATTAGAAAAATAAATGTTAAAAATAGTTTTTACATGTAATTGAAGGAAAATAAAATATTAAATATTTTTAAAGATGACTAGAGTAAGAACCTGATAAAATCTTCTAGAAAAACTAGAATTCAACCTTACAAAAATAGATGAAGGCAATATACACAGTACATTAATATAAATGTAGGAGGAAGATTCTGAGAAGATGGCAGAAAATTATAAACTCTCTAGATTTTTCCCACAAATAGAAAAAAAATTGTACCTCAAGGAGAACATAGACCCAATAAGAAACAAATAAGACTTGGGCATAACAGGGGTCTTTTTGAGACAACCTGAGTGAAGAAATAGCAAGTGGGAAGACTTGGGGCTAGCTGGAATTAGAGGTAGCCTTAGCCCAAATCACAGGAACTTTTCACCTTCCAGACAACATGGAAAATTGAGGGCCTGAGTCATGGAAGACTGGGAAAAACCTCTGTGGAATAGAAACCCCAGGTCCAGCTGTGCTGCTCAGACATAGCCTTGGGTGAAAAGGAACCAGAATACCAGCAGTGCTCTGCAATGGGACAGGGATGCTGCTGACTGTGGGCATTTTCAGGAGGGTGAAGCTTTTGGTTTAGAGGTCCAGGTCAGAGAGGAGATTAGAGATCTTACAGCAATACTTCTCATTTTAAAAAATGGACACGCAAAGAAGAAAGAACCCAACTATAGAAACTTATTATGGGAATAGTGAAGATTGGGATACATCTTCAGAGAACACTGAAGTAAAAAAAAAAAAGCCCCTTCTACTCCAAAAAATAAACTTAAACTGATGCCTTCCCAGAAAAAAATTTATGCAAAAACTCAACAAAGACTTCAAAAACCAAATGAGGGAGATTGAGGAAAATCTTTAAAAAAAATAAGAACCATCCAAGAAAAACAAGATTATGAAAAAATTAACTAGAAAAGGAAATACAGAGTCTTAAAGAAGAAATCTTTGAAAATTACAATTGGGCAAAGGGAAGCCAGTGGAGCTATAAGAGATCAAGAAATAACAAAACAAAATATAAAGAATGAAAAAATATAACAGAATGTGAAACATCTTATAAGAAAAATATAAGAATAATTGGGCTACCTGGAAGCTTTGGTTAAAAAAAAAGAAACTTGACACAAAAATAATCAAAAAAAATTACTCTGGAATAATAGAACATGAGGGGAAAGTAGAAATAGAAAAAAATCCAGCAATTACCACCTCAAAAAGATCATACATGGAAAACACATAGGAATATTATTGCCAAGTTTTGAAACTCTCAGGTGAAAGAGAAAATTTTACAAGAAACAAAATAACAATTCAAATATATTGAAGCTACAATTATAAGTACATAGGATTTATCAGTACCCAAATTAAAAGACCACAGGTCCTGGAATAATAAATATCAACAATCAAAACAATTAGGCCTGCAATCAAAAATATCACATCCAGGAAAATTATCCATAATATTGAATGAAAAAAAATGGACATTCAATGGACTTGCAAAATTTCAGGACTTTGTTTCAATCAAACCTAAATCTAATAGAAAATTTAATATGTAAGAGCCAACATTAAAGATTAATTTCAAGAGACTCAATAAGGACAAATTGTTTATGGTTTTTGTTTTACATGATAATGTATACTATATATTTAAGATTAACATCAGTAATTGAGTAGCTCAAAAGAAAGATTGGAGAAGAACTGAGTATGATCTGACTCTAAAAAACAAAAAAGGTAAAAATAGTAATTATGATATATGAATGAGGTGCAGAGAAAGAATAGGCAGAGAGGCATTAGAGGGGGGAGGAAGGCTGGTAGTTCTGAAAACCTACCCATATTGAGAATGGGTTAAATGGAGAACACTGTATACATAGTATATTCTCCATTTAAGCCATATTATATATATATATATATATATATATATATATATATATATATATGTGTGTGTGTGTGTGTGTGTGTGTGTGTGTGTGTGTGTGTGTATATAGACATGAAGGATATAGCACCCTCCAAAATCTATAAAGAAATAAGGGGAGGGGGAGAATAGGATAAAGTGGGGTATAGAAAGGTTTGCAGATTTATAGCAGTGGAATAAGTTGTGTAGATTAATCAAAATGGAATAAAGAGAGAAGGAAAAGCTGGGAAAGAAGATAAGGGTGAGATCCATGGGTGGGGAGAGGTTAAGTAATAGCAAAGTAAGTTAAGGGGTAAATTAAAGTAGAAGAGTTAGCAGGGATAACAGATTAGAGATAGACACAAATGCTACAATGAGGATCAGGAGTAGAATTTATTAGAAAAAAAAGTTAAGGCTAGTAATCATTGACTTCAGACAAAGTCAAACTTAAAGATTTAATCAAGAGAGAAATCTACATATCAGCCACATTAATAGTGTTTTCCATGTGTGTTTACATATGTGTAAATATGCCTACATATGTATTGTATATATGAGTGTGTGCATTTATATAGGTGTATATATGTGAGTACATATGTATGTATGTGTGAATATATGTGTCTGTGTATATATCCATGCTTAATAGTAGCCTGCTTCAGGAAGGTAAGGGGGATGAAAGGGAGAAAAAAGAATAAAGGTAAAAGTGCATAGCAGATAACAAAAGAATAACCAGCAAGGAAGCAAAGAAAAGATGGACAGTCATGAATATAATCTCTTTTTAATATATATGCTTTCTTGAAAGGGAAATTTAATATTACATATTTTGAATACTTCCTGATGTTCTGCTGGGTACATGATAATATTTTGTTTTATTTTGTTTTCCTTTTCTGACTTTCTTTTTCAATTTTGTTTTTTTCTTATTTTGTATTTACTTTTAAATAAATAATTATTTTTTTCTAAAAAAAAAAAAGGTAAATTCAAAAAGGGCATGGGATTGAGACATAATGGATAACAATATAAACAAAGGCCTTTCAGATCTATAGATAGAGGAACAGTTCATGACCAAACAAGGGATAGAGAGGATTACAGATGATAAAATGGACAACTTTGATTATGAAAATGAAAACCCATTTGCATTAATAAAACCAATGCAAATAAAATTATAAGAGAAGCAAATAATTGGGAAGAAAACCTTTGAAACAGTTTCTCTGGTAAGGATCTAATTTCTAAGATACATAAGGAATTAATTCAAATTTATAAGGATAAGAGCCATTATCCAGTTGATAAATCATTTAAGGATAACAAAAGGTACTTTTCAGTGGAAGAAAAACAAGGTGATAGCCAGATGGGAAAAAATGTTTTAAATCACTAATAATTATAGAAAGGAAAATTTAAACTACTGTAAGTATCTGTTCATACCCATCAGACTGACAAAATTGACAATAAAGGAAAATTACAAATGTTGAATGGGAGATTATATGGGAAAAAATACTAATACATTGTCAGCGGGGCTGTGAACTGATCCAGCCAATTTGGAAAATAATTTGGAACCATGCCCCCAAGAGTTACTTTGACTCAGTAATACTATTACTAGGCCATGCCAAAAAATTTTTAAAAATCCACATGGGCAAAAATATTCATGGCAGCTCTTTTTGTGGTTGCAAACAGCTGATAATTGAGGGGATGCTCATCAATGGTGAATAATAACTTTAAAATTATGAAATATAAATGTTTTAGAGTATTTTATATAATGAAATGGATAGTTTCAGATACACCAAGGAAGAAATCTATAAACAGCTACAGAAAGAAATGAACAGAACAATTTGTAAAATAACAACTCAATAAAGACAAACAATTTTGAAAGATATAAGAATTTTGATCAATATAATGATGAATCATGATTCCAGAGGACCAATGAAGTATTCTATCCAACACCTGAGAAAAGGTATGGACTCAATATTAAGAATAAAACGTGAAGTTTATGAACTCAAGCAATATGGGAATTTGTTTTTATAAGGTTATATGTGTTTGTTTCACAGTTTTCCAATGAAGGAAGCAGAAGGTAGAAGGGAGAGAAAACAGATTTTTATACATTGAAAAAAAATTAAATAAAGTCTAAAAAGAAAAATCTATGTGAAAAGTGATGAAGACCTGAACTAAGATGATAGCTACATGTGAGTAGACAAAACAAGTTAGATATGGAAGATATTATTGAGGTGGTAAAGATAGAAACATTAATATTTGACAGCTGATTGAATGTACTAGGTAAGAGAAGGTGATGAGTTGAGGATAATATCAAAGTTGAAAACCTTGGAAACTAGAAGAATGGTGGAACCTTCAACAGAAACATAGAATCTTGGAAGAGAGGAAGATTTCAGGAAAAGATACTGTTTGGTTTTGAACATGTTGAGTTTTAGATGTCTCTTGGACATCCACTTTGAAAAGTCCAGTAGGTATGAGGCTATAGCTCAGAGGAGAGACTGGAGGTATGTATAAAAAACTAGGAGTCCTCTGCATAGAGATGAGAGTTAAACCCATGGGAGTTGATGAGATTATAGAGAGAAAGGAGACAGAGACAGGGAAATAGAGACAGAATGAGAAAAAGAGAGAGAGAGAATGAAATTGGGAGACAGAGAAAGAGACAGAGACAAAAATAGGGAAAGAGAGGAACAGAGACAGAGAAATAGAGGCAGAATAGAAAAAAAGGGAAGAGGAAAAACCTTAAGGAACTCCCTTACTTAGGGGGCTCACATACAGACTTTCAGAAGGCTCATGCAAACCCAAACTTAATAAAGCTTACCTTTGGGCAAGCATCTCTCAGGTCCTTTTTCAGAAAACAGTTCAGGAATGAACAAAATGAGATCCTTCAGATCAATGGTGCTGCAATCAGATATAAAGCTGGTGACTTCCAGATTCTAGAAAGAAGCACAAAAAAGGGAGGGGGTAACCATTAACTGAGGTCCTCATCCCAACTGCAGCTGATTAGAAAACCGGTTGGCCCCAGTGGTCAGGGATGAGGCAACATAAGTATTCAGTTTCCTGGAAAGCTTTCTGACGGCCTGAAGTGTCAGGGAAGAACCAAGTAGGCTAGTTTTTGCCCAGGGCTGTTCTCAGCGCTAATTTCCAGGAAAAAATCATCAGCTTCTCTCCTCTGGTAATAAAAGATGCAAGCTTTTTTTTTAATTTTTATTTTATTTGCATAACATATGTGTGGGTAATTCTTCAACAATAACCCTTACATAGCTTTCCGTTACAAATTTTTCCCCCCAACTTCCCCACCCCTTCCCTAGATGGCAGGATATCCACTACATGTTAATTATGTTAAAATATTGGCAAATCGAATATATGTATACATATTTCCAAACTTATCATTGTTGTGCAAGAAAAATCTTATCTACACAAACGATATATCAGATAAAGGAAACACAATGTAAGCAAACATCAATCAAGGAGTATGAGAATGTTATGTTGTGGTCCACATTTCGCATCCCTCTCTCTGGGTGTATATGGCTTTCTTCAGTGAACAATTGGAGGTGGTTTGAAACATATCATTGTTGAAGAGAGCCATGTCCATCAGAATTAATTGTCATGTAGTACTGTTGTTGCCGTGTATAATGGTCTCCTGGTTCTGCTCATTTCACTCAGCATCAGTTCATGTAAGTCTCTCCAGGCCTCTCTGAAATCATCTTGCTGGTCATTTCTTACAGAACAATAATATTCCATAATATTCATATACCATAATTTATTCAGCCATTCTCCAATTGAAGGGCATCTATTCAATTTCCAGTTTCTAGCCACTACAAAAAGGGCTGCCACAAACATTCTTGCACATGTGGGGCCTTTTCCTTCCTTTATGATTTCTTTGGGATATAAGCCCAATAGAAATGCTGCTGGGTCAAAGGGTATGCACAGTTTGATAACTTTTTGAGCATAGCTCCAAATTGTTCTCCAGAATGGCTGTATCCGTTCACAGCTCCACCAACAATGCATCAGTGTCCCAGCCCTCCCACAACCCCTCCAACATTCATCATTAACTTTTCCTGTCATTTTAGCCAATCTGACAGGTGTGAAGTGGTACCTCAGGGTTGTCTTGATTTGCATTTCTCTGATCAACAGTGATTTGGAGCACCTTTTCATATGACTATAAATAGTTTTAATTTCATCCTCTGAAAATTGTCTGTTCATATCCTTTGACCATTTATTGATTGGAGAATGGCTTGAATTTTTATAAATATGAGACAATTCTCTATATATT
Source organism: Myrmecobius fasciatus (assembly GCA_023553655.1). NCBI lineage: Eukaryota > Metazoa > Chordata > Mammalia > Dasyuromorphia > Myrmecobiidae > Myrmecobius > Myrmecobius fasciatus. The sequence continues at coordinate 161,927 of JAJPUD010002416.1, read as the reverse complement.
TTTGAGATGAGACCTTTATCAGAACCCTTGAATGTAAAGATGATTTCCCAATTTATTACTTCCCTCCTAATCTTGTCTGCATTGATTTTGTTTGTACAAAAACTTTTTACCTTAATATAGTCAAAGTTATCTATCTGGTTTTCAATTAAGAGTTCCAGTTCTTCTTTGGACATAAATTTATTCCATCTCCAAAGGTCTGAGAGGTGAACTATATTACATTCCTCTAATTTACTTATAGTATCACTCTTTATATCCAGATCATGAACCCATTTAGATCTTATCTTGGTATGTGGTGTTAGATGTGGGTCAAGCCCTAATTTCTTCCACACTAGTTTCCAGTTTTCCCAGCAGTTTTTGTCAAATAGTGAATACTTATCCCAAAAGCTGGGGTCTTTGGGTTTATCAAAAACCAAATTGCTATAGTTATTGCCTAGTTTGTCTTGTGATTCTATCCTATTCCACTGATCGACTACTCTATTTCTTAGCCAGTACCAAATGGTTTTGATGACCGCTGCTTTATAGTATAGTTTTAGATCTGGTACAGCAAGTTCACCATCGTCAGCCTTTTTTGAGTGAATCCATCCCCTCATTTGACAGATAAAGAAACTGAAGCATTGAGAAAGTGACATAAGTCACATAAGTAAACTAGTAAACAGCAGGATTTGAACTCAGATGTTCAGAATCTAAACCCAATTTCATTATGTCATGCTATCCTTAAATAGCAGAACTACATGTAAGGGAGTACTGCTCCTGCTTCCTTGAGAACACAGAAAGCAGCTACACTGGTGACCTAAGCAAAGAAAGGTCAGCCACCAAGGTCTGGCTACTTTACTCATAAAAGAAAGTCACATTTGGATTCTCTAAAAGGCCTTCCTCTTCCTGTTGGCCCTCCTGAACTGCATTATCCCTAAAGTATTCCCATTTTGGCTTCTCAGGAGATATCTGGGGAAAGTTAACACAAGGGAGCTGTCCACAGACTTTACCTTTGGTTTGCTCATCTGATAGAATTACCTCTTTCTTGTCAGTGCCATCTTCAGAAAACACATCGACCTCTCTGCTCATGGCTCCCGGGCTCATGCACTCCTTTTCCTCCTGCCATAAAAATCCCCAAATAAGTCGGTTTTATTTTCTGGACATCTTATTTGTCATGAAACAAATTAAGACACAATGTGGAACCGAAGAGAGAAGAGCAGATGAAGGAGAATGAGAACTCACTTAAAAATCAGAAAACTTAGGGTTAAATCCAGGATCTGTTACTGTCTGTGTGTGCACACATATGTGTGTGCATGCACATGTGTATTGTAAGTGGTCGTACATATATGTGTTGTGAGCATGCACAAGTGCATGTGTGTTTGTGTGCATTTGTGTGTCTCTATGTGTATTGTGTGCATGGGGGTATGTGAACTTGAGCAAGTGACTTTCCCTTCATTACTGTCAGTGTCCTTATCTATAAAATGAGAGGCTTAGACTGGACTATCTCTAAAGTCCCTCCCAGATCTAAATCTGTGATCACTGTGATCCTGTTAAGTGTGTTTGTTCTGTCCAAAATTGGATTGTTTAAGTTTAATAGCTTGTTGTCTGTAATTTAAATCAATAACAGAAAAAAAATATAACTAAAAAAGAGGACTTCTGGGTTAAATGACCAACAAGAGGGAAGACTGGGCATTTTCTCTTCCTCATGACCTCTTGAACCACTCCATAGTAGAAATTACGTACCTAAGATAAAGCAATTCCAGCTGTCTCCATGGGCTAGGACACCCAGAATCCCAAAAACCAATGGTTAAGAAACCAGTGAACTGATGCCTGTCCTGAGCTTACTCAGCACTCCTCCCCATGGCCCATTACCCCACGGACAACAAGACTGTACAAAGGGCCTGACATGTGAGCTTGCAATAAAAGCAAACCTGTTCACCCTTCCCTCTTTCTAGTTCCATGGAGATATCTAGGTTGCCTTTATTGATCTTGGAGATTAATGCCCTGCTCACCAATCCCTGTCTCTGCCTCCCTTCCCCCTCCTTAGGGGCTTCCAGACCACATCTCCAAAGACCAGTGATTTACAGGAAAGTGATTTACGAAGTTTGACACTGACCAGAGGTCTGAGCTATCTTGCTTAATTGGTGAATGAATGTAAACTCTTGTTTTTTCTAGACTGCCCATCCCTAGTTCCTCCAAGGTCCTTCTCTCACCTGGATACCTTCTAGCTTATCAGAGTCTTTACATCCAGAATTACATACAAATTTCCAACCAACATCTGGCGGGGCAGAGCACACTGGGACCATCCTCTTTCTAGCTTGGAAGTCAAGCTTTCCTAAATTTGTGTCAAGCTTCCATTGGCTTTTGTGGTTAATACATCACACTGCTAATTCATATTTAGCTTATTGATCTTTTTCATGCAAATTGCTAACATATCTTCCTTGTCTTATACTTGTGGAGGGGATTTTTTGAACCTACATGTAAAAATTTACACTTATCCATGCTAAATTTTATCTTATTAGATTCAGCCCAAGGTTCAATCCTGCTAAGATCTTTCAGGATCTTGAATTTGTCATCTTGTATGTTGGAATCCCTTCTAGCGTTGTTATTTGTGCAGTTATCACGTGCAAATTTGACAAGCATGTTCTCTATGCTTTTATTCAAATCACTGATTTCTAAAAAATATTATTAAAAAGACTAGAGACACACACAAATAATCTCTGAGACCCTCCCCTGGAGGCTTCCTGCCGAGCTGACATTGAATCATTAGTGTCCACTCTTTGCGTGTAGAAATCCAAACAGTTCTGAATTTGTTTATTATGTTATAGTAGATATTTGACCGTCAGAAAAACAAGCATTGTGTGTTACAACGTATTTAATGTAAGCCAAAGCAGAATTCTTCTTGTTCTCTACCCTGGTTGAAACTTTCAGTCTTGTTTTTGTTTGATTACTTATGGGTATTTATAGCTCATCCCTGAGCTCTTCTGTTAAACCCTTTATAATCAGTTCTCACTTTTTAATAACTTGATCTCCCTCTACTTTCTTTCCCTAGTATCAAAACTCTATAGACAGACACACTTCCCTCTTGATCACTAATAATAGAAGAAGCTTAAATTTAAAACACGGAGGTTTATTAATACTTTCTTTCTTGACATTATAATCATTTCAGCTTTTTCCCACCCTTCCAAACTGAATCCTCCTTTGGGGAAGATGGGAATAACACTCGCTATTATAATTACATCTGAAAATGTGCATAATAATCTACCCATTCTCCACTCCTCATCACACTTGATCCCTCCCCCACCATATCCTGGAAATTGGCAAAGGTGACAAAAAAAATGGTAGCACTCAGTGTTAAAGAGGCTGTGGGAAGGCAGATAACTTAATGTCCTTTTAATGGAGTAAGATCATTTTGGACATCAATTTGGAATTATGCAAGAAAAGTGACTAAGCTAGTAATATACCCGTTACCCAATGGCCCCACTATTTCACATTCTAACACAAGGAACAAAGGTCCAGTAGTTACCAGAATATTTATAACAACCATCTTTGTGGTAGCAAAAAACTGAAAATAAAATAGGTGTATATCAATGGGAGCTGGGAGGAGCTGAAAGGGATATGATACAAGAATATAATAGAATATTATTGTTTACTGAGAAACTATTAATATGAGAAATCTGGAATGATTTATATTAACCAACAACAAAATAATCAAAATTAAAAGAAAAATAGATATACAAAGACTAAAACAATGTAAATGCAAATAACATTGAAAGGATCAAGCCCTGAAGAACTGGCAAACCAATGAAAATTTTAAAGGACAGGAAATGAGATATAACTGCCCTCTCATGTGGAGGAGGGGATGGATGTGATGAGGAGTGGAGAATGAGTGCTAAGATAGATTATTTTGTACATTTTCAGACGCAATTATAATGGGGGATGTTTTTGTTTAATTATTCCCATCTTCCACAAAGGAAATTCAATTTGGAGGGGTGGGAAAATGATAAAATTGTTCTAATGTGAAGATAAAAGGTATAATTAAAAAAAATTCTTCAAAAGTAAAGATGATGGTCCCACAGTGGACTAGGAGGAATTAGTAGCAGCATAACACCAAAAAAATACATTAACCGTAACCCTAACCCTAACCAGAAACAGTTTATTTTTTTTTATAGAACAGGATCCAATGCAAAATAGATTCTTTGGAAGTTAAATCACAACATCACCCCCCAGATTAGCTCATCTGTATGCTCAATCATAGAAATGAAAGCATGTATATGTTGTATACACACGAATGTTAAGTCTACAAAAAAAATTTAACTAAAAACTCTTAGAATGTAATTGGAACCTGGATCTATGAATCGTTCCAGGACAGATCAGGGCCTGCTATAGGATTTAATGCCCTGCAACATAAAGAATGGAAAGATTTGTCCATCATCACACATAAAATCTGTATCCAAGGAGGAAAATTTCTAAAAAGTCTTTAGAAATCTGATCTCCACGTTTGTTGAAGCTCTAGCATAGTTTCTTTTGCATAAAGGATATTTATTTAATGAAAGTGCTTTTAATATTTTGAATAAGAAGCTTCTAGGGTCAAATATTTTGTAGTATTTTCTTTCGGACTGTCAATGACATGGTCACAATCGGGGAGGGGAGGCAGAGAAAGGGGAGAGAGAAGGAAAGAGGGAGGGAGGGAATGAAGGAGGGAGAGAAGAAGGGGAGGGAAGTAGAGAGAGGGAGAGGGAGAGACCTTATCATTTATCACATGTCCCCAAAATCCCTTTTCAGATTCCCTAATCTTGTATATTTGGTAGCATTACCAAAATTTCAGATTTTACAGGTACCTTATATATTGATAATTAGGTCATGAGCCCCTTGAAAGAAAAGGATCATGTAACATATTTTTTTCCTCCCCATAAGATCTAGCATAGAGCTGGACACATGATTAAGAACTGACTCTTTTACTTAAGATATCAGATCACTGGGATGACCAACCACAATTCCAAAGGACTAGTGATAATCTATGCTACCTAATTCATGACAGGGAGATGATGGATCCAAGATGTAGAATTATATTTGTGGGCATGAATAATGCAAATTTTGTTATGAGAATTTTGTTCTTTTTTTTCCTTTAAATTGGCAGAATGAGAGGGAAAGAAAAATGCTTATTAATTGAAAATGAAAATTAGAGTAAAATGTTCAAATCAACAAAAAAAGACAACTTTTTATGATCACTATATCAAATTCATGCTTTCCTACCTGTTTGAAAAACTCTGTTTCCATGACATCCTGGAACTCATCTTCATCTAGAGATTGAATATCTTCTTCTTCTTCTTCTTCTTCAGCAAGTGGGACTTTAATAAATGAAGGGTGCCTGATATTTGAATTCTGGTATATACAGTCCAGGCCTGTATAGTCAAGAGAACTCTTCTTGTCCTTAGGGCAAAATTGTTCATAGTTTGCTTGTTCTCGTTTTATTCCTGACTCCAGTGGTATAGCATCTTCATTTGGAACCTTATGTTTTTTTGACACACCCTTTGGCTTTCTAAACATTTGCTTCTTGAAAGTACTGCTACAAAAATGCCAAATGGCACGTTTCACAAAATGAAAAGCCCGATGGAATCGATCAAAAGCAAGCTGCAGCTTGGTCTTCTTCATGTCTCCACACCCATTCCCTTCTCTTTCCTCACTGCTGAAGGAGTTGAGCAGCAGAGCAATGAAAAGGTTGAGTACCTGAGGAATAAGGAGAGAAAAAGTCTACTGGTTGGGGTTTCATATGAGCTGAGGAACAACAGCAAAGGGCTTTCCAGGGCAATCTTCTCCAAAGGTCACAAAAGCAGCAAACAGATCGCCTTTTATCCCTTCCTGTGCACTTTTTTCTTTTTTCTAAAAATGTCCCCATTTATACTATACGAGGAAAATAAGCAGGACAAAAGTAGGCAAATTATGTCAATTTGTCTCAAGCTATATAAAAGATTTGAGAAAACAGAGGCCTAAAGAGGTCATTTACACAGAAAATGATAGAGGGGAGCCTTGAAGCCAGGCCTCCTAGCTCTTGATGCAATGTTCTTGCCACTGTTCCATGAAATAATATTTCTGGTGTCACATCCAAAAAAAAGCAGGAGGTGTCATCAATTTCATCCCTGGCCAGGATATTGATCTGTCATTCTGCAGTTACTGTATTTACTGTACTCTATTGTTTATTAAACAGAGATATAGTAACCCTTTCATTATCCATTCTCTAGTGCCTTGGTCTAGACAGATTTACTGGAAAATTCTATCAAATTTTAAATATTACCAATACTATTATGTAAATTATTCTCAATTCCTTTTTTGAACTCCTTCTAATACTCAAAGCATGAAAAAGAAAACAAAAAAGAAAGAAAATTATAAAAGGAGAACTATAGAACAGCATCATTATTGAATAGCAATTCTAATCATAGAAATGCTAGCGAGAACAGTAAAAGTTGAGAAACAAGTTAAAGGCATAAAGATTGGCAAACTATTCTCCAAAAAAATCAAAAAGGAAAAAGGTCCCTGTGAACAAAAATATTCATAGCAGATATTTTTTGTGATGGCAAAGAATTGGGCTCTAAGAAAATGTTATTCATAAGGGAATAGCTGTTCAAATGATGGCATAGTCATGTGATTTAATATAATTGCGCCATCATAAATGATGAAATTGACAGCTCAATCAGTATAGTGTCTATGAATTGACCCAAAATAAAGTAGACACTGAACCCAAAAAAAAACACAGAAAAAGAAAAAAAAAACTTTGAAATATTGAGAAATTGGACCAATGCAATGAGAGATCACAATCCCAGGGGACCAGAGATGAATCACACTATTCACCTACTTATAGAGAAGTGATAAACTCAGGGTAAAAAATAAGAAATACGTTTTTGAGCATGGCCAGTGTGAGAATCATTTTTCTGGGTGACCTTGCAATATCTGTTCAGAGTTTTCTTTTTTCAGTAGAGGAAAAAGGAGGTAAGATAGAAAATGCTTGTAAATTGAAAAAAAAAGTAATGAAAATTAATGTATGAAAATGTAGACAGAGAGGAGACAAAATTATTCCATTTGCTGATGATATAACTGTTTACCAGGAAACTTACAGAATCAGCAAAGAAACTGAGATAATAGTTTCAACAAAGTAGCAGCATACAAAATAAGCCCACAAAACCCTACCTATCTGCATAACGGTCATGAAATGCAGATGGAAATAATAAAAAAGGAATTTTTATTCAAAATAACTACAAAATGCTTTAAAATCTTTTGAAATCAACCTACCAACTACATTCATCATCAATACAGACCCATTTAAAAATGCTGCCTAAATAAAGAACTTAAATACTTAGATATTTAATGGTTATGGCTAGACTGTGCTAATAAATAAAAATAATATTGCCTAAATTAATTTATAGATTCAATATTATACCAATTTATCTAACTAACAAGGGAAGATTTTATCCTTGTTCAGTCATTTTCAGTCATTTCCAACTCTTTCTGACCCCATTTGGGATTTTCTTGGCAAAGATACTAGAGTGGTTAGGTTATTTCCTTCTCCAGCTCATTTTATAAATGAGAAAACTGAGGCAAATAAATAAGGTGAAGTGACTTGTCCAAGGTCACCCAGGTTAAATTTCAATTCAGGAGGATGAGTTTTCCTGGCTCCAGGCCTCCTTACTCCACTGTGCTATATACTTGCCTGTATATTTTATATCACTAGACAAAATAATGATACAATTCATTTGGAGGTACAAAAGATCTAGAAGCTCAAGGGAAATAATTTTCAAAGTGAGAACAAAGAAAGAAAATTTTGTCTCAGACTTCAAATGATGTTATAAAAGCAGTAACCATCTAAACTCAACTGCTGCTGGTTAAAATACAGCTAGATAAATCAGTGATACAGGGTGAATAAGAATGAATTCGAAAACATCAAACTCATAAAACAACACAAGAACACATGTCTTAAGTAAGAACTCTCTATCTCATTAGAATTTCTGGGGAAACTACTATACGGTTTGGCAGAAATTATATTTAGAACAATATTTGGAACATATGACACAATATAGCGTGATAAGCTTAAACTGGATCAATGACTTGAATATAAAGGACATATAATAAATCAAAAACAAGAAAATGCAATTGGGTACCTTATGCAGCTATCTCTAATTGCTTCTTTTTTGTTTTGATTTAATTTTTTTGATGGTCAGTTCTTCATCTTAACAAAGGATAGAGATGATTACAAAAGATAAAGAAGGTGATTTCAATTACATTAAATTCAAATTCTTATATAAAGCAAAGTTTTAAAAATCGAATTAACCAATGGCTTTTCTATCTTATTGGTTCTTTTTTCATAAAACCAGCTCTAGGGTTTATTTATTAGCTCAATAGTTTGGGGGGGGTTGTTTTGGTTTGGTTTTTGTTTGTTGTATATGTTTTTAAAACTTTCTATCTTATTGATCTTACCTGTATTAATCTTACCTTAGATTTCAAGATGTAAGAATTTAGAGAAAGAAATTTCGGTAGACTATGTCATTATTATCATTCTTTTTAATGAAATTATTCATGTGTCTATGTTTTGGCCTTTCATTCACTTATTCTTTAAAATCAGATTATTTAGTTTCCAATGAATTTTAATCTATTTTTCCACTGTCCTTTTTAATGTAGTTTACTGCATTGTGATATTGAAAAGAACACATTTAATATTTCTGCCTTTTTATATTTGATTTTGAGGTTTTATGACCTCTTTCAAATTCTGTTTTTTGTGGGGGTCCCATGTGTTGCTGAGAAAAAGATATATATGCTTTTCTGTTCCCAGTCAATTTTCTCCAAAGGTCTATCAGGTCTAAAAAATATAAACGTTTTATTATTTAAAAAAGAATGCTTTTTAAAACAAAATTCTAAACCAACAATTTTTATACAATTCACTCTACTATAAGAAAAACAACTTTGATAAGCAGAAACATGATACAATATCAGTGATAGCTAGTTCTGGATAATCACTCCCATATTGATTAGTTGTGTGGACACAGTCAATTCTTTTAACTTCCCAAAGCCTCAGTTTCCTCATCTGTAGTACTTGCCCTGTGATATCCATAAGGATAAAAGATGTTTTGCAAACTATAATGTCTTAATAGATTTCATTTATCACTTTTCCAATGTTAAAACATGATTGAAAAATAAATTCATTTGTAAAATTAATCCGATTTGTAGTGTTTAGATTCCATTGGGCAGTCAACATTTTGGAGTTGAAATTAATCCCAACTTCTATACTTTTTCTACAAACTTGATATTCCAAAAAACCATGAGTCTGAGTTAACTATTAGGCACTTGATAGTAAACAGAAAAACTGAGCAGACTTACCACCAAGTTTCCTATCACCAAAATCAGCAAGTAGACGAGGATGCACAGCATTTCAGGGAAGTCACACATGCACTCCCACATGTTTTCGATCCATTCGCCACAGAGAATGCGGAACACAACCAGAAAAGAGTGAAAGAAGTCTCTCATGTGCCAACGCTGGGGGTTTGGCCGCATGAAGTTAAGACATGAAGTACTTTTATTTTTGGGATTCCCAAAAAGCTGCATGCCAACAACTGAGAAGATGAAAACGATGATGGTCAAGATCAGAGTGAGGTTACCCAGGGCACCGACTGAGTGGCCAATAATCTTAATAAGAGTATTCAGTGTTGGCCAGGATTTGGCTAACTTGAAAACTCTCAGCTGAAAATGGAATAGGAAAGCAAAAAAAGACAAATAAAGAACAATAAATTATGCTTTGTATCATTGTAGCTGTAATTCATTGAGATACGTGGCATAAAATGTGTCTAGCTCCATATCCCTCCAAATTGCTAATCAATTTTGCCTGCCACATTTGGTAAGTAGATGACAGGCAGCATGGTGTGGTATGGGCTATGGGGGACTCAGAGTCAGGAAGACCTGAGTTTGAATCCTCCCTCTATCACTAAAAGAAAAAAAAATCAGAGAAACTCAGAAGCAGAAGGAAAGGAGCAGAGAATGTCAAGTTGGGGCAAAGGCATTGAGGTGAGAAATGAAACATTATTTCAAGGACAGGCAAATAGGCCATTGTTGCTGAATTATAGAGTAGGTGGATGGAGAAATAGACTGGAATTGATTATTACTTTTTAAAAAAAGTGAATGAGAAAATATTAGTAGCCTAAATGCCCACTTTACCATTTATGGAAATAAATCTATTCATGCATAAAGGGCACAGAATCATACACCTAGAATGAAAAGGTATTCAGTACCATCTAGTGTAGCTACATCATTTTACAGATGAAGAAACTGAGGCCCGGAGAGATGAATAATAATAGTTAATGTTTGTGCTCGAAGTGCTTGAAGATTTACAGAGCTCCTTACAAATATTATCTCCTTTGATCCTCGCAACATTATGAAATAAGTGCTATTCTTATAGATGAGGAAACTGAGGCAAACAGGTTAAATTTTGCCCTCACGGTTAGTAAACATTTTAGTTGAAATGTTGCTCCAAATGCAACACTTTTCCCACTCTGCAACCTACCTTCACCTTGACAAATTAAGTGGCTTGCCAATGGCTTACCATGGCATTAAGTGGCAAAGGCAGGATTCAAACCTGGGTCCTCTGACTCCAGAGCCAGTGCTTGTTCCACTGGACCATGACCAGGGCATGGAAGAACAGAAAGATGATGTTCCAGAGCAGACCACATCTTTATAATCATACAAGTCATCAGCCCTGAAGGTAAGTGGAAGAGCCCTTCCCCTATTTCCTGATGAATGGAGCTGATTGTTATACCAAATCCCAGATGGACTGCAGGGCCCACCCCTCTCAGTGGAGAAATAAGATTTTGCCATAGAGTAGACTGTGGGGAGAGCAAGAGAGGAAAACTTGAAAAACACTACAATTTTGAGCCTATGTGACTGAAAAAAATAGTGGTTTCCTGGGCATCAATAAGGAAGCTTAGAAAAAGGGACAGGTAATAAGTTCTATTCTGGATGCATTGAGTCAGGGGTATCCACTAGACATCCAGTTTGAAATGTCCAATAGGTCACTGGTGATGAGGGACTGATCTATAGCATAGTAGGCGGGGTGCTAATGATCAGGAATATCTGGGATAAAATCCTTCCAAATTGTAATGCTTTGTAATGGGTGGGTGAGTCAATTTGAGGGGATAGGAGACTGATTCCAATATTCCCTGGAGGGAATTCTGAGTAGGAACAAAAAAACCAGAGACATTACTCTTTGGAAAGAATCCCTCAAGACTGAATCTACTCCATCTGTCCAAGGGGGAGGGGTTTCTAATGACTCCATTGATACATGGGTCACACTGATTTAAAAATAGTTTTCATTTCAGACAATAGATTGATATTAATACAAAACCAAATGTCCCTTACCAGCCTTAAAGAACGTAATATTGCCACATTTGACTTAATAGCAAATGAAATGATTATTTCCACAAGACTCAGAACTGCGATGACAGTGTCAAAAATGTTCCAGGGTCGAAGAAAATAATAATATGGGTCCAGGGCAATGATTTTGAAGAACATTTCTGCTACAAAAATTCCAGTAAAAACCTATAGAGAAAAGAAGAGAAGGCATGAGGGTAGCTTCTATTGGAGGATGATAGAATGACCTGGAGAAATTGGAATCAATAAACAGCTTAACAAAACCAATGCTGAAGTTGATGTGATACTCTGTCTTTGGACCTTCAAGAGAAGTTCCCAATCTCTCCTAGCTCCATGTCATCTGCAAATATGACAAATTCTGGGCTGTCATTCAAGTCATTAATAAGACATTTAAACAGCATAGAAACAAAAACAGATATGGGTGGGGAGAGGGAGCAATTAACAGGACACTGCTCTCTAAATAGTATGGACTCATTAATGGCTATTTTAATATACTGACTCTGGGCTTTCAAAGGATCTGCCAGCAGAACTAAGCTGGAGAGCCTATGAGCACAGGCCATGGGCAGTATGTCAATAGTCTGAAGGCAAGCCTCACCAACTCCAGAGAAGCTTATCAACAAAGAGTTAGTTACCAAATGACATTTTTATTTTTATTTTTATTTTTCAGATTAATTCACAAATACTGCTATGGTATAGAAAGACTGCAAGGTGATATAATGGACAGAATATTAGATTCAGGAAGATCAGAGTCAGATCCTACTCGAGATACTTACTAGATGTGTGACCTTTAACCAGTAACTTAGCATCTCTGTGACTCAGTTTCTCCATGGGAATAATAGCACCCACATCACAGGATCATTATAAAGATCAAATGAGATGGAAATAGTTGTTATTTGCATTTTGATTGTTTTATTTTTCTGTTTATACATGTGTACTAACTTTTTAAATACACATTTCTGTATGAATTATGTAGGGAAAGAAAAATCAGAACAAAAGGGAAAAACCACAAGAGAGAAAAAAAGAAAAAAGAAGTAAATATAGCATGTGCTGATTTATATTCTGTCTCCATCTCTTTCTAGATGCAGATGGTATTTTCTAGCCAAAGTTTATTGGATTGCTTTGGATCACTGAAGCACTGAGAAAAACCAAGTCTTTCATAGCTGATCATCACATGATCTTGCTAATGTATTCCTGGTTCTGCTTATTTCACTCAGCATCAGTTCATGTAAATCTTTCCTGACCTTTCTAAAATCAGCTTATTTATCATTTTCTACAACAATAATATTCCATTATCTTCATAAACCATAATTTGTTCAGCCATCCCCCAACTGATGGGCATCCACTCCTTTTCCAATTCTTTGCTACCACAAAAAGAGCTGCTACAAACATTTTTGCACATGTGGGTCCTTTTCCCTCCTTTAAGATCTCTTTGGGATATAGGTCCAGTAGAAACACTGCTGGATCAAAGGGGATGTACAGTTTGATAGTCCTTTGGACATAGCAATTAGCTCTTCAGAATGGTTGGATCAGTATACAACTCCACTGACAATATATTAGCGCCCCAGTTTTTTCCACATCCCCTCCAACATTTATCATTATCTCTTCCTGACAGCCTAGCTAATTTGAGAGGTGTGAGATGGCACCTCAGAGTTGTTTAAATTTGCATTTCTCTAATCAATAGTGATTTCGAGCATTTTTTAATATGGCTATAGATGGCTTTAATTTTGTCTTCTGAAAACTGTTCGTATCCTTTGGGCTTACTGTTTTAATTATTGTTGGTATTAACATTATTATCTTTATTACTACCAATGGAAAGAATGATAAAATCATGGGACATGAGACTATTGAAGTATATTGGGCAAATAAAACTGGGCCTGTTCTCCTTATCCGTTGTAGCTTAGTGTAAATGAACAGAGCTTATCTTGGGGCATCCTTTGTGACTTCTTAGCCTTAAATCTCCTTTTGCTGTAATATTCACAATGTCTTTCACTATGTTTTCTGGTACCCTGATATCTCACTCTTCCCAGTGATTGCAAGCCTGGCTGTAGCTGTCTCTTTTTTGTGGTTTATCTATAAAAGGGACACCCCCCCTAGATTTCAGATGATATCTCCCAGGATTTTTAAAACAATGAAGACTAGTGGGATGACCAGAGAGGACCCCAAATTTGATTTCACTTCTGCCATCTCCTAGGTGAAGAAAATCAAAACTACCTGTTGATCTTATTCCTCATTTTGTCAAATCCCTTTTCTCAATTTGTAGTCTCCCTGGTTTTTTGAGGGGCCAGTGATGCACTTTATTAACAGCTCTCTGCATCACTGTTAATAAAGTATTAACTTGTCTGGAAAGAGAACATGCCTCAGTTTCCCTCAGTTGGGTTTTACTTGCCAAATGGTCTTGAATACATTTCTGATCCTGTTTCCTCATTGATAAAATGAACCTTGCCCTCTTGTGTCACAGTGTTGTTGTTACCCAAGTGCCAGATAAATAGAAGCCACAAAAAGACCACGTCCACACTCACATAATTTCCTGCAGTGAGCACTTTCTCAAAGTCATTATTGTCTTCATAGTGCTCCATTGCCATGAATACAGTGTTGACAATGATGCAAATGGTGATGGCCAGGTCAGCGAAGGGATCCATGATAACAAGTTCCACGATCTTTTTAATGCGCAGCCACAGGGGACAACACTCCCAAATGCAATATTTGGAGAAAAAGTTATTCTGGCAGGGAAGGCATTTCTGCTGTGACTTTTCGTACTCTAAAAAGGGAGGAAATAAATATATATATATATATATATCAAGCAGAAGGTCAAGCTGGGGCACATTTGGAACATGGTTCCATACTTTGGAGGCAATCTAAGAAATGGGAGGAGTGGGAACTGGCAGAAATGGAGGGAAGACAAGTCAAAACCGTGTAGAATCTACACCGCTGCTTGCTATGGAAGGGGACAGAACCACATGGAAAAACCACTCACCCTGCATAGTGATGGTGACAATGCTGACGGCACTCAGGGCTCGTTGTCTCTGGAAAGTGTCCTTGTGGTCATCCCAATAGTCCACAGACAGGTTCTCTGAGAGGCGCTTGGTTTGGTTCAATAACTGCTGCTGTGTGACAAGGTCACAAAACTATGAGTTTGCTGAGAACAGAGCTCATGTCCAATCAGAATCTGACCTACGAGAGTCTCCTGAGAGACCAGGCGAGTCCTGCACTCAGCCATATGGTAGGCAAATAGACCCTTGTGACAGCTCACCTTCATGCATTTAATACATTAGGTGAGGGGTTGGGTTTGGCCAGATGGGTGCAGACATGTCTATTTCTTTTTGTTTGTTTGTATGTTTTTTTGCTGAGGCACCTGGGGTTAAGTGACTTGCCCAGGGTCACATAGCCAGGAAGTGTTAAGTGTCTGAGACCAAATTTGAACTCAGGCCCTCCTGACTTCAGGGCTGGTGCTCTATCCACTGCACCTCCTAGCTGCCCCCTATATCTATTTCATTAGAGAGAGAGGAAGAGGGGACGCTGAAGAAAGGACAGAAGAGAGATTTAAGAGAACCAGATTCTGAGCCCAATATCCTACCTAACAATCTATCTACTTATATGCACAGGCACATATGCATAAATAATACATATACACATATATATACTTTAAAATAATATATAATAAATACATTTGTATATATACATGCATGTCTATATAATGTGTATATGTATAGATATATATGTATAGATATATATTTGTATATGTAGATATAGATATGGTACCTAGATACCTCAGTGAACAGAGTACTAAGCCTGGAGTCAGGAAGATTTGAGTTCAAATTCAGCCTTAGGCAATTACTAATTGTGTGAAATGGGGCAAGTCGAATAACCTCTCATTTCCTTAATTTATTGGAGAAGGAACTGTCAAACCACTCCAGTATCTCTGCCAGGAAAACCAAAGCTTTGGACATGATACAATGACTGAACAACAATACATGTGTGTGTGTGTGCGTGCATGCATATATATAAATATGTATATGTGCATACATCTCTCTTTAATAAATATTTGGGACATTTTATATGTTCTCCAGAACACTCAGCTTTACAGAACGGCCAATTCCCCTGAAGATCCAAATGATTGCCGTTCTACTATCCCTATAAGCTGTCCAGGAGGAAGTTCTCCTTTTGTGATTCACTTATAGAAGGGGAAAGTTATGATCAGAAGAAGGAGAGTTCATGTTTATGGAGCATTTTAAATACTGGCAACACACTTGATATTCTTTCTCTCATTTGATTCTAATTATAACCTGGTTAAAAAAAAATAAAAATTTTATAGCTGAGAGAACTGAAGACCAAAAAGATCATGACCTGCCCACTTGATCAGATACTAAGGAAAGATCCTTTTGCAATGGTTTTCAAGGGATACACTGAGAATTTGAGAATTTAATTTAATAGCAAGAAAAAAATTAGGCCTTCCACAAGGGTGAAGGTACAGTCCAGAATGACGATTGAGCCTCTCTCAGCTCTGGTGGAATTTGATTATCATCGAGAGGCAAATAACCGAGATGTATTATCCATATTTATCTCTACATGGGTGTACATACTCATATGGGGGGGGATGAGATAATGAGTTCAGTTATAGACAAATTGAGTTTGAGAATGCCATTTGGATCCAGAATGTTCCAAGATAACCCCAACTTGTGTATATCTATGTGTGTACAGATATGTATGTTGTACACATACACACATTATATATATATATATACATACATATATATATATACACACATACATACATTATATACATAATATATATATACATTATATATATATACGTATATATAATATATATATACGTATATATATATATACATATATATATATATACATATATAGTGTATGTGTATTTAAAGACATATCCTTGGTCTGTCTCCTGAGCTCCAGCTCCATACTATCAACTGCTTTTTGGGTAAAACAAACTGGATGTCCCAAAGACATCTCAAGTTCAACATATCTAAAACAAAACACTTTCACCCCAAATCCTGCCTTCTTTCCAACTTTCTTACTAATGTCAAAAGTGCCACCATTCTCTAGTCTCTCAGACTGTCAATCCTGATGTCACTGTTGATTTCTCATTTACATTCGCCCAAAATAGTCAATCTTCCTTATCTATCCCCTTGTTTCTACTAACAAGTCCAGCAGCCTGGGCAAACCCTTATTGCCTCACACCTGGTCCACCAAAATAGTCTGCCTCTGCTCTTAGATTCATTCTTTACTCAGCCACCAAAGTGATTTCCTGAAGTGCATGTCTGCCCTGCGATGACTGAACAACGACCACGTCTCTCTCAACCTAGCTGTTGTTCAGATGTTTTTCAGTTGTGTCTTACTCTTTGTGACCTCTTTTGGGGTTTTCTTGGTAAAGATACTGGAGTGGTTTGCCATTTCTTTCTCCAGCTCATTTTATAGATGAGTAAACTAAGGCAAACAGGGTGAGGTGACTTGCCCAGGATCACACAGTTAGTAAGTGTCTGGGGTTAGATTTTAACTCAGGAAAAGGAATTTTCCTGACTTCAGATCTAGGACTTTATCCACTGCACCACCTAGCTGATTCCTACTCCCAGGGTTCCTGGTTTTTAAACCTCTTCACAATCTCACCTCTTCCTACTGAAAAGGTCTTCTTGTACTTCACTCCCTGTCCACATTCTATGACTGAGCTAGCCCTTACATGCAGCTTTCTAGCTAGCAGTTCCATGTCTTTACACTGCCTGCCCTTCAGGGTCTTTCTCCTTTCTCCTGCTTCCTGGCTTCCTTAGAGTCCTTCAAGATACCACTTGAATCTCCCCTTCTACATAAGACCATCCTCTGTCCATCTTCCTCTTCACCCAGCTCTGCCCTGTTAGTGTCTTGCCTCTATTGTTAGATTCCATTTACAATGCATATACTGTTATATAAATCATCATTTATATGTTGTCCTCCCCCAATTAGAATGGGAGTTCCTTGAGGACAGAGACCATGTTTTTGCTTTCTCTGTATCCCCAGTGCTAAGTATAGCTCCTGGCACATAAAAGCATTAATAAATGCTTTTGAACTGACTGAATTTCTCCTCCCCCAACTCTGACAAAATGCTTTGTGACCACCTTCCCCTCCCTCTCAATGAAAAATCTTCTGATTAACTGGGGTTCTCTCCTAGAGACCATAGCTGGTCCAGGGTCTCCAGTTTTGTAGACTGTAGCCTTACCTTTTTTTGGACACTTTCATTAGGATCAGAGAATGGAGCTTGATCTTCTCCAGAATTTCCCACAAGGAAGGATTTCCTTCTCTTGTTACTGAACAAGCTTCTTTTTTGGCAAGAAACAGATGATGTTTCAAGGGAATTAAGTGAACTCCTATCAATTCCCATAGCAACTAAAGTCTAAAAACAAAACAAGAAATCTATTGGTCAGTCAAGACCCACTACTTTTACCAACACCATCTATCCAGCTGACTCCCAGTTATTCCACCTCCCTCTGAATTCAAGAAGGAGCATGGACCTACCTGTGCCATTCTTTCCACTCACTGGGCACCTGTCATATCTGCCATATTTTGATTTATCTTCTTTTCTCATAATCAAATGAATACATGATCTCAATGAATAATATGTTCCCTTCAATAATGCAGACCACAATTTAACCATGTTTATTAAGGGGATGAATGAATTTTCTATATGTTTTTATGTAAATTGTATTTCCTTGTGGTATGTAAAGGTGATTCTGCATGTTCATAGGCTATGCTGAGTGAAAATAAAGCTTTGAAAACCTTGAAAAGTTTCAAAGACTGATCCCCTAAAAGTTGATATGTTAACCAAGGTCCATCCTTGATCAAAGAGGAGGGATTCATTCCCAGAGGGCTAACCAACAGGGGGAGGAACTTTTTAGGCTACAATGACTCAAGAAAACTTCTACTAAATGTGGATGCATTTTGACTTGCCTTAGCAGAGGAGATATTTATACAAGTGAAACAAGAGCCCCTTCAAATATCAAAGAGAGAGGTGCTGCAGTTCTCCCAAGTCCTGTTTCCAGCTAGGATGTGAGCCCATCTGAGGCAGAGTTAGTGCCACCTTATTTAGTACAGTAATTGTACACAGCAGGAATTACAGAGAATCCAAATGAGGAAAACACCAAATGTCAAGGTATGTTCCCTGCCCTAAAAAGAGAAGTCCTAACAACATAAAACTTTTTTTTCCAAAAAAGGAATTAATTGCTAGGACACCTTATATCTTATCTAAATGGGCAAAAAGGGTATGTGCTTCCTCTAACAATGTGACAGTGGTCCAAGAAGCGACAGAGAGAATGGCGCCATTGGATTTCTCTACCAAATTCCCTTACCCAGGTCTCTAAATAAATCTATCGTTCCTGACCTGAATCTGGGTTTTATAGCCACTGACTACAGAGAAACTATTGAGTCTCATTCTTCACTCTACAGGATACCAAGCCACATGACTGAGCTATTGAAAGAAAAATTCCTCAGGATTTCATTTCTTCCTTGGAAAAGTCAGAAATATGCTCAGTGAAGTCATAGCCCTGGTGGAACCCCAACTGCACATGGGGCCTCCCCTGTCCCCAGCCACCTTCCTCCATAGTGGCATGAGATTATGCTAAATTTTATTTTGCAATGACTTGCAGGGACTATTTCCACATGGGGTTTTAAAACTGTAATTATTAAATCTTATTTTCCTCTGAGACAAATAGCAAATCTTTGGTTCTCCTCATTTTTTAGGAATGGAACCCCCAGACCATTTTTTCCTTACATCTACCATTAAACTCCCTAGAGCTTCCTTCAAAGTTTGCCTCTAGCACTACCTTCCACAGAAAGAGTCTGACTCTCCAAACTATTGTCACTCCCACCCCCATTACTGGGTATTTTCTATACATTTTTTATTTCTTTATGTTGTTTGTTGCCCTCAAAAGGATGAAGACCTCTTCAGGATGAGTTTTTTTCTTTTTTTGTTCTTGAGTCCCTGACGTCTAACACAGTACCTGACCTATTTTCAGCACTAAATCCTTACTTGTTGATTGATAGCATACACTGAAATAATCTACAGAATGTTGAGAACTACATAGGCAGTAGTAAAAGCAAGAGTTCAGAGGAATTCAATGAGGTATTAAATAGTACATAATCAGTTACTGAATAACACAAATCAAAGGATGATTACTTGGTCTAATTATTATGCTTTGTTCAAGTATACAATGATTCATTTAAAGTATACAGTGATTCATAGGGTGTGATTTGTTTCTAGTCCTATTATTTTTGTTATAATGCTGAATTAGCTCCAGCACAATGCTCCTCCAAGATGTGAACAGTATTTCTGGGGTGCACCTATTCATTGTTCCCACACCCCAGGGTACCTACCTCCTGCTCCTGCTTTAGCAGCTGCAGAGCTTCTTTGAACATTTTTTCTTTTGCTTCCGTCTCAGCTGCCACATTTTTATTCTGTTCTTCATATGACATCGTGACAACAGCCAAGGTCAAGTTAATCAGGTAAAAAGAGCCAAGGAAGATGACGATCATAAAAAAGAATATGGCAAACCGTCCAGCAACTCGAAGGGTCTGCACATAGATAATGAAAGCAAAGTCTTTGAACTGCTCCTTAAAGGATTTCAAATCAATACAACTCAAAAAGTGCCTGCTCTGTACCTGATGCTAAAATAAAAGTGGTTCCTGTCTTCATTGAGCACACTATTGTATGCTCGATTGTTTATTACTTACACCTGCATGAAATAATTACAGTACTCACTAAATAACATCTAAATGCATCAGAGAGATAATAGTGATAACACAAAAGATTTGATGATAGCCAATATTTATATAGTTCCTACTATGTGCTTATAGAGATATTAAAAGATATAGAAAAAGGTCACGACTAATTAGATGCATGAGGGAAGTCTTGGAAGAGGGATTGAAAGAATAATCCATTTCAATAACTGATGGGGGAAAAGGGAGACATTTCAACTATAGGTAAAAGGATATGCAAAAACAACAACACTTGAGAGCTTGGATCACATGACAAAACAAATAGTTTAGCCAGTGAGACTAGAAGCACATAATACAGGCAGAAGAATAGGAGGAAATAAGACTGGAAAGGCGAAACAACACCTTGGAATGGGGAAAAGTGGGTTTGATTGCCAAGCAATGCAATGTAGACTTTATAGAGTTAGCAATAGGGAGCCATGTAAAGGTTCTAGACAAAAAAAGTGCCTTGCCCAAACATGTGACTAAGGAAAATGTATCTAATATCAATGTGATAAAGACTTGAAGACTTGTACAAAGCTACTTAAATAGTCTAGGCAGGTAGTAATAGAGGGCAAATATATTGGATACAACTAGAGTAATGGAAATAGAAGGAAGTAGATGGATAAAAGCTATTCTGAAGGTAGAGTCAGGGGATTTATTAAGTCAGTAGGGTAAGGGAAATGAAGGAGAGCAGAGTCAAAGCTGACATCAAAGTTTGAAACACAGGAAAATGGCTGAATGATGGTACTCATGATGGGAACAGTGAAATGAGAAGGAAGAAAAACAGACTATTAGAATAAGTTCATTTTGGAACATGCTGGGTCAATGAGCTAACAGACATATGGGGGTCATGGTAGTTCTGACTTCCAAAAGGGCAAACAAAGAAGGAGGACAAGGAGAAGGAGATGGAGAAATCATGACGACCTAGTTAGGAAAGCTTGGGTTCTTCAGAGCAGTCCCTGAGAGAGGGGGTAAGAGAGGAAAAGGGCTCCAGTTAAAAGAAGGACAGGACTAGAGGGAAAGGGCTATATGTAAAAAGTACTCAAGCAGAGATATCCAAAGATGTTGCATAAAAGGGGAAAGGAAGGAGGAGGGCAAAAGGAAGTAGCAACAATTAGGTAAGAAGAAGAAAGATGAGGAAGAGAATGGAAAGGAGTAGAAAAGACTAGATAATAAGGTGAAAGATAAGGAAAAGAAGACAAAGTGGAAGGAACTGAAAAAGAAATACTAGAAAAGGAGGGCCAGGATACCAAACTGTGTGTTGGCACTAAGTACCTTCTCCTCGTTTGGAAGCCCTCCACAAGAACCTTCCTATCTCTACCCAAAGGATGTTGGAGGTAAGCAAGGACATTTGAAGAAGACATTAAAGTAAGTCAGTCAAATTTAGAAAGAGAGGGACTTTTAGAGGTAGTTTTACAGAAAACTAAGGGCTGTAGAAGCTAAATGATTTCCCATGATTCAAAAGTAAGCATCAGAAGCATAATCTGAACCCAGGTCCTCTGAAGGAACTCAATTTCATTAAAAAAATATTTACTAAGCACCTAAAATATGCAAGGCACTAGGGTTAAAAGATAACGATACAGTCCCTCAAATAATGCAATTTTTAATATTGTGACCTTTTGATAGACATCATTAAGCCAGAATATAAGAATTTTTCTCTTTTAATAAAAAAATTAACATTCATTTTTAAATTTTGTTTTTAATTTTGAACTTGAACATCAAAAAAGTTGGTAAAATCTGGTTAGTAACACTTTACTACCCCTTCCCAGAGGTTTTAAAAGATTTTAAAAGAACAAGGGTTATTTCCCAGTCTTTTACCTGGAAGACTGGATAAATTGGGTGTTGCCTAACTTCCAGGTAATGTGTCTTTTTTGTTCTGGGGGGCTTAAAAGGGGGAAGTATAGACAGAGGCTAAGGGGAGCTTTGATGTCCTCACTGAGTAGCCTCCCCTACCTCTGCCTAAATAACAAATTTAAGCTCAATCCAGGTAGATAGAAATGTCATTTGAAATAGCACGAAGAAGTTGGGTTAAGCCCAAAGATTTCCAACTCAAGTTCAACAAGACACCTGATACCTGCTGATAAAGACGTTCCCAGGAATCCTGAGTCATCACACGGAACATGCTGAGAAAGGCCCAACCAAAATGATCAAAGTTTGTAAAACTATAATCAGGATTGATCTTCGTTTTACAGCATACAAAATCAGAGCAACATGAGCTATGGAGGAAACAAAAGGAAAGAGAGAAAATGTTATACAGCTCATAGCACAATTTTCTTGGATAGCACTTTTCACCATCACACTGGCTATCTGGGCAGTGAATAAATCTGGTTGGGAAAATCCCAACGTGACATCTGCTTTTAACCCCAGTTGTTCCAGTGTATCCAATTCTCAGAGAGCGGTTCCTGCTTTTGCAAGAAGTCTTCCTCCTTTACAGCTGGCCTTCTCCTTATGTTCCTCACCTGCAGGGTCTCTGGCATTCAGACTAACCTGCATATCTCGAGCATATGAATGTTCCTAAAATGGTTTTGTCAGCCCTTTTACAAAAGAATCTCTAATACATGGGCTCTAATGGGCTAAGGGACTTCCTTTCTTTTTTTTGGATTCTACATTGGGGCTCTCTCAATCCAATGCTCCACTTTGGTCTTCAAAACTAGAGGAGTGATTCTACTTGTTGGGATTTTCATGACAGATTGCATAGGACAACAGCATTTTGACAGAAGGGCACAATCTTTGGGGGAAAGCAGTACCTCAAATTCTAATGACAGGCCAACCTTGCTAGGGTTCTTTCCACTGTCCCACACTGTCCTCTTGTAATTCATTGAATGGAAAAGCAGTTGACTAAGATAATTAGGAGTCAAAGTCTCTAGTAAGAGCCACAAGTAACTGCAGGTTTCTATTTTAGCAGAAGCAAAGAATGAGGGAACTGTTTTAGTGAGTTAAAGAGATATGTTATGTTTATGTTTCCAACACAGATGAATTATGTTCAGGTGTGTATCAATTTGCAAGTAGTTCTCCCTACTAGCAGAGAAGGTGGGATGGGTGGGCAGCAGTGCAGTTTGCCTCTTCTCTCTTTAATTTTTGAGATGGGATTCTTCAGCAGGATGGATGACAAAACCCACTGCAAACAGGAGAAAATTACTCCAAGGAGATATGCTAGATCATAATCCTGAGGCAGGAGGGCTAAAAGTTGAACAAATTAAATGCAGAGAAAGAAGCTTGGAAGAAGGATTCTGAGCAACTCTAGTATCTAATAGGTCTTTCTAACAGTCTGGATCTTCTAAGAAAGAATTATGCTCCATGAGAGGATAATTAATAATAATCATAATTTGCATTCATATGACTAAGTTTTGTAAAGCACTTTGTATATATTATTTCATTTAATTATCATAACAACCTTGAGAGGTAGGTGCTGTCATCATCCCAAATTTACAGCTGAAGAAACTGAGACCCAGAAAATGAAGAGACTTTCAGTACTCCTAACAAAAAAAATGGTACCGCTTGCATCCTCAAGACAATTTTGAACTCATCAAATAAGCTACATTTAAATTAATTGACTGAGCAGCCAGGTGACACAGGGAAGAGAATACCAAATTTAGAACCAAGAAGACTCACCTTCCTGAGCTTAAATCTGCCCTCAAACACTTACTAACTGTGTGACCCTGGACAAATAACTTAACCCTCTTTGCCTCAGTGTCCTCATCTATAAAATGAGCTGAAAAAGGTAATGACAAGCAACTCCAATATCTTTGCCAGGAAAATCCCCAATAGGTACACAGATATTCAAATATCTCTGAAATGACTGAATAACAACAGATTAACAGACTAATTTAAGGTTCATGGAATGTAGTTCCAGAAAGGGTATTAATTCCATTTCAGAAACACTTATCAAGCATCAACTAAATGTGAGGTGATGAGACTACAAGGACAAAAACAGGATAGACCCCACTCAAAAGTACCTTACATTCTGATGTGAGATGCAACATGCTTAGAGATAAGTAAACACATGGCGATTTAAGGGGAAGGGGAACAGAGGGAAAGAAAGAGAGAGACAGAGAGAAAAAGAGATAGAAACACTGAGAGAGTTAGAGGGGGAGAAAGAGAGGGAGAAGAAGAGGAAGGAAAAGAGAAAGGGAGAGGGAGAAAGAGGGAAGGAGGGAGAAGAGGAAAAAAGGAAAAGGGGAAAATGGGAGGAAGCGGGAAGAGGGAAGGAGGAAGTGATCAAAGCTAGCAAGTGGAGCAAAGAAGGTTCTATAATGGACAATCGAACCAAAGTGACTTAGACATGCCTAATGCCTTTTAATATCACATCTCTTCTCTCTTCTTCATAACATTAGGAACCAAGCACCAGATTTTCATTGAGATGGGAACAAAAGGGTATGCTTTGAAAAAGACAAACCAAACACAGAATTCCCACTGGCTGCAGAATGCTGACTTACTTATTCATCCAGGTGCCACATAATCTTTTTTCAGAAGAGCCTTCACTTTTATTTTCACTGCATTTTTCTGTAAAGAGAAAGGGCATAGAGAAATACAAAAATCAAGAAAATTGTCTGAATGTGTGTCTCCAGGTAGCTCTGGTAGCAAGATGTCAAACACTAGTTTAAAAAGTGTAAAAAACCATCACAAAAGTGGATGAGTTGGAAAGATGTTGGTAGAAAGGTACAGAAAAAATGACTGCCAAACCCATCTGTGTATTAGGTCAGGCCCTGTCTCTAGATGTGGTGCCAGTCCCTGGCCTGATGGTACTGAGGATGTCCAGTTAGCCTGGAGCTCTTCCCTCAGAAAAGAAAGGAGGAGGACATGAAGATAGAAACTGCTGGAACAGCTGAAGTGACCACTTTAAGTCCAATGGAATTCTCTATCCCCTGCCTGCCCCCTCATCTAGCCTCCTCATAAATAGTTTATGCAATAGTTGGGGTCCATTCATTTTAGACTGGTGTGTATGGAAAAGATTCCAACTCTTTTCATTATTCTTGGAATAAAACCCCAAAGACCCAAACCCTCTAGAGCCAGAAGTGGCCTCTAAAGCTCCAAGCAGAACTGCTTCACTGAGACCAGATAGTGATGGGATGATTGGGCACATAAATCCATTTAACTGACTGGAAAAATTTTCCACAAATCCTTCAAGATAGATCAAACTAAGCATAAGTTTCTGTTTTTGTACCTAGAAATTCAATATCCTCGCTGAGAAATGAACAGTTTTCAGGTTTTGGAGTCTCTGGAAAAGAAAGAAATACATATAAGAGAATACAAGCAAAACTTGAACTCAGATTTAACAGTCAATATTCTAAGGGGACTGATGCTGTACATGAGTTGCATCTGTGGTAGGAAAAGGGAGGCATGATACAGAGAAAGGTTTTGTTGAAAGTCCAATGAGAAAATGCAGTCCAGACTGGTTCCCTTGACCCAATCAGGATTCCCTGAAGGAACTCCAGGGAAGACTCATCAGAGAGGAACGAGAAGAGGCAATGAGGTAAAAAAGTCAGTAAATAAGTGAAAAAAACAAATTATGATGTCCCATGAGCAAGGCCTTAGAATTCTGTTTGTGAGTCTTACACTTTTTTCTGTGCACACACCAATACACATACATACACACACAATCAGAATGTGCAACATATACAGATAATTAAAAATTACAGCTAAAACCCCACTTTCTACAAGAAGTCCTTCCCAATCCTTAATTCTAGCACTTTCCCTCCTTTAATTATGTCCAGTTTATATGGTCTATAGCATACTTGTGCATAGTTGCTTGCTTATTGTCTCTCTCAAGCTCCTGTAGAGCAAAGACCCTCTTTTAACTCTCTTGGTCACTTCAGCACATTGGACAGTACCTGGCCTTGAGTAGGCACTTGGTAAATGTTTATTGGCCAACAGGGGGGGAAATTAAGTATTTAAAAGGAATACTTTTACCATAACCGTTTCTCAAACAGGACCTGTGGATACATCTATTCCTGAGACTCCCCATGAACAGCTGCTGAGCCACCAGGGCAAAAATGCTCAAAGAAAAGACCATCAGAATCATCACATCCACCAGTTTCTTCACTGAGCGCAGTAGGGCCCCAACAATGACCTTCAAACCTGGACAAAAAGGAAACAAAGCATAAGTGGTACTTCATGATCTCTCTAACCCCCCCAAGTCCTTGGTACAATGTCTGGCACACAATTTTATCAATCTTAAACAAATTTTCACAAAAGGAGATATTTCAGTGGGACAATCTGTAACATGGTACAGGCCCATTCAGCATAAAGATGGAGACATGGACAGGATTCACAGCCAAGGAACACAGGGCCACAAAGGTGCAGAGCTAATGAAACATCAGGGTGCACTGTACCACTTGAAGCTGATGAAGAAGAAACTGCAGATATAGTGGATTTCCATTTGGAAGAAAGATCTAAGCAGGTACCAACCACAAGATAAGCATTCCAAGCTCCTCATCTTGTCCTCATATATATACATATATATGTGTGTGTGTGTGTGTGTCTGTGTGTGTGTGTGTGTCTGTGTGTCTGTGTGTCTGTGTGTCTATGTAAATATACATATATATGTATATGTATGTATGTATGTAAATATAAAAACATAAATACATTGAGTAGATGATGTTACTAGTTCTCTACTCCTTAGCTAGCCCATACTTATGAGACAATCTCAGTGCTTTAGTGTTTCTGATATTCCCTCAGATCCTCATTTTTTTCCTCTTTGAGGCAGCATGGTGTAGTAGAAATAGAGCTAGCTTTGAATCTTAACATCAATACAAGAACTATATAACCACAGCCAACTTATGACTTACAAGGGAGTGATAGTTGCTCAGTGCACTCTGTCCTTGTCAGGACACATCTGAAAAAATTTTTCAGATATATTTTAAGAAGGATGATGGCAAACTAAATCATATGCTGAGGTAAACAGCCAAGAGGGTTGGGAGACTTGGAAGAATTAAGAGAAGAACCTAAGAATGCTCAAGTCTGTAGAAGAAATGGTGAAGCAGCAAAAATGTCTCTCTTGAAGTATCTGTAGGTTATCAGGAGAGTTTGGTTTTAATCTAAGAAATTCAAAGGGAAGCACTGGAATTCCCTGAGCGGGGGGTACAGAATTGTATGAAAGTCACTTTGTCACCTGGGTAGAGGATGAATTGCACAAGGGAAAGACTGCGAACAACAGGAAGGCTACTGCTATAGTCTGAGCAAGAGGTGATGCTTATTCCAATAGACTTGTGAGGTAAAATTCCATCTGCATTCAGAGAGAGAACTATGGAGACTAAATGTGGGTTGTGAGGATCAAGCTCTATAGAGGACAAGTAGGTAATAATTAATAGATAGAAGCCACTAGAATTAAGAAGAATTGGGGAAGACTTTCTATAAAAGCAAGAGATTGTAACTCCTTAAGGGCAGGAACTACTTTTTGCCTCTTTTTCTGTGACCAGGTCTTAGCACAGTGCTTGAAATATAGTAGGAACTTAATAAGTATTTATTGATTGACTGATAGGAATAATGTTATGTTATGTTATATATAAGGTATTACACGATACATAATTATTATATCATAAGAATAATTAGCATTTATGCAGTACTTTAAGGTTTGCAACGTGTTTTACAAATAGTATCTTGTAACTTCACACCTCTAGAAGTAATTATCACCACTCTCATTTTATGTGTGAAGAAACTGAGGCAGACAGAGAGTAAGTGACTTATCCAGAGTCATACAGCTAGTGTGTGAGCTGAGAGTTAAACACAGATCTTTGTAGCTCCCAACTTCATAACCAGACCTAACAGATCTAGTGGTTTATCCATTGGCCCACTTAGCTGCATCATAGTTTCTAATAGAAGTAAGTAAACCTGGATTTGAGTCCCCACTATGTTCCTAAAGGTATAATTTACCCAACTTTAAATTGAGACTATTAGAATAATAACAAGAAGCATAAAACCATATGCTAACATTTATATTAATTTTAAGAAGATATATGAGCAATATGATGAAATATGATATGATATAATATAATGATATGATAACTCATTTAATCCCAGAAAATTCCTAAAGTCCTTCCCAGATATGAAAATGTTTGCTGTTCACATGGAAACAGCCACAGGTAAGTAGATTATCTTCTCAACTTATTGTGGGTTAGATGTTGTTCTCTGTTTTCAAAGATGACCAATGACATCACAGACTGATGTCTTGACTCTTGTTTGAGTTGGATTTAGGTAAAACAGAGTTGCACAAAGTCACAAGCCTCACTCTCTCCTCCAGAATATTAAAATCTAGTAACAGGACAAAAGTCAAGACAACTGGTGATGGCCCAGAATCTAATGGATGACCTTGACATCTTCTATGTCTGACCAGCTCTAAGTGCTCCACCAGGGTCTGTTTTAGCCATCTTCATGGCCATTGGGACAAATTGTCCTCTCTGCCCCTTCTGCTACAGAAAATCTTCTCAAGCTTGGGGTAGCCTGTTATCCTCCACTTGGGTTAGTCCATCTTCTGAGAAGGTTTACCAGAGTGTGACCACTGCGTGTGCTTCAGCTCTTTCGAACCACAGATGGGAGCTGAGTGTCAGGTGGGAACCAAAGGTGGATAAGCAGCCCTGAAAAGGACTCAGCATCAGATGTGCTGGTCCTTCTTCAATACCCTTACACTCCTGTGGATTGGATAAGAGGTTATTGAAAGAAATGTTAACAGTGATCTCTTTAGCCAATAACAGGTAGCTAACGGAATGTCAGTTTAATATAATTGGATTTCAGTAAGAAAGAAGCCACAAGGCATATTTTGGTAGACTGCTAGTGATAACTACATCGATTGTATTACATACATGCAATAAACAGAAATGCAGCCAACTCAATATGTCTAAGAGGTAATCATGGAAAGCTGAGGTTACTGACCTGAAATGACTGAGATGGCTTTCAAAGCTCTGAGGACTCGAAATGTTCTTAGAGCTGACACGCTGTCTAGTTTTTTTATCCCAATTGATAGAAATCTACCAACAGCAAGAACAGGGATAATACACTTTAGCAGAAGCATCCCTGAAGGTCACATCCCATAGCATCCCCAAAAGCAAACACAAAGAGACAGAATTTCCTGTGGACCTATTATAATCCTTAAATACTTCCATATCAGCTTTGCTGGGGTAAACCATTTACCTTCTCTAGATCTTAGCTTCTTTATCAATAAAATGAAAGGATTAAGGAGTGATCTCTAGTCCCATCTAGTCCTTTTGATCTGTTTTGGTGATTTATATAGTAACAAGGGGAAAGTCCTGTATTTGGAATCACCTTAAACCCTTTGATCTCTTTCTGTGATTTACATAGTAACTAGGGGAAAGTCCTATATTTGGAGTCAGGAAACCTAGATTTGAATGCCTACTCTGCTGTTCATGACCTAAATAACATGTGCAAGAAAATCACATCTCACTAGCCCCCTTTTCCTTATCCAAAGTAAAAGGATTAGGTGAAATGATCAGTAAAATATCATCAAGATCATGAAATTCTGGTCTATAATCTTATTTAAATCTTGGGTTTTTTTTCCCCTTTGGATTCAATGTTCGCAGCCTACCTTGAACCCATAACATTCATGTTACCCATAATGTTAGGAACTCTTCATTTGAATTGAAATTTGAAATGAATTGAATTGAAAGACACTTTCAGGTCTTTGGGAAACATTCAGATCTATATATTTATATTTTTACAAACTCTATTGCTTAAAAAATAATCTAAAGATAATTGCTGGCATAAAGCCAATTATACTACTATCTGCATCTTCTGGCCAGTGTAGATACATAAATGGATGTACTCCTGAATTGTGGCTCCAGCACCAGCACCAAAGATGTGCATAACCCTCTGGACAAAACCAACAAACTTTTTCAGATCCACATCCAATTCTAGGTGCACTGTGAATAACCTAACTCCCTCTAGTTTGGACTAGACTCTATGGAGATATCCTTCGTACTCCTAGGCTCTATGATATGAAAAACTTGCTTACTTACGCCACCGTGATGACAAAGAAATCCAACCAGTTCCATGGATCTCGAAGATAACTGAACTCATCCAGAAAAAGTCCTCTTGCCAATATTTTAATCAATGCTTCAAAAAGGTAGATGGTAGTAAAAACATATCTAAGGAATTAAGAATGTAGAATAGAAATGAGCACTTTCAATGAAAGGAAAATATAAGAAAAATCATCTCTTAACTCTGCCTTTGTCAAACCCTGATAACTAAATTACAAATTAAATGTATCATCGTATTCTATTTGATAGCAAACTAGATGGCAAATGCTGATAGACTAGACTAGGATTATAGTTTGAAATTTCTGAAGTATGGAAACATATATGAAGATATCAAATGCTCTCAAGTGACTGACTAAATGACAAAGTTATCAACCATATTTTACATCAAAAAGAAAACCAAATTTTAACAATGCTACCCACAAAAAATAATCTGAGCAAATCAGGCCAGCCTTCTACATTTCTTTTATGCACACTGATATACAAACCAATTGTCCCCTTCTTCACAGAACTGAAGAATTTCAGAATTCCAAAGGTCTTCAGCAGTCCACTAATTTAAGCCCTACTCAAAAGAAAAATCTCTTCCATATGCACAAGTAGTTATCTAGGCTTTTTAACAGATCTTCTATGAGGCAAAACTCATCACCTCAGAGTCAAACCATTTCATTTTTGAAAAGCTCCCAATAAAACTGGGCTTCTGGACAAAATTCAGAAAATAACAGTAAAGAGGACCTAAAGCCAGAGGCACCATTACCCACAAATCAGGATTAAAACCTGATGACAATAATAAGCTGATAAAAATAAAATTAAACAAAAAATAAAATTGAAATGAGCAAGCAAAGAAGAAAGAACCTAACCATAGAAACTACTGTGGTAGAAAAGAAGCTCTGGGTTCATATTCAGAGGAAAATAGTAAGGTAAAAAAAAGTCCCTCTTGCTCCAGAGAATTATGTCAAATGGTCAAATAACCAAAAGAGGTATTAGAAGATCTTAAAAAGGAATTCAAAAATCAAATGAGAAAGATTGAGGAAAAATCCAAGAAAAATATGAAAAGAAAGTTAGCCAATTGAAAAAGAAGTCCAAAATTTTAAGGAAGAAAACAACTCCTTGAAAATTAGAATTGATCAAGAGGAATCAAAAGCTGTAATAAGACTCAAAAAAATAATAAAACTAGAAAAGAATAGAAAAGAATCTGAAATAATATTATAAGAAAAACAAATGATCTGGGAAACAGATCAAGGAGTGATAGCATAAAAGTTGCTGGGCTACCTGAAAGTTATAATTTTTAAAAAAGGAAAGAATTTTGATACAGTATTATGAGAAATTATATTGCTCTATAAATCTAGAACAAGAGGGTAAAGTAGAAATAGAAAAAAATCTATGATTCTTCACTTGAAAGAAGTCACAGGAGGAAAATTTACAGGAATGTCATAACCAACTTTCAAAACTCCTAGATTAAACAGAAAATATTGCAAGGAAAAAGAACAAAATATTTAAATACTTGGAGATACAATCAGGATTTCACAAAACCTACCAGCTTCCACATGAAAAGATGGTAGGGCTTAAGACATATTTCAAAAAGCAAAAGAATTAGGGTTGCCACCAAGAATAATTTATCCAGCAATGTTGAATATAATCCCAAATGGGAAAAAAAATGAAAATTTTACAAATTCAAAGACTTTAAGATATTTGTGACAAAGAGACTGTAACTCAATCACAATGCAATAATGATTATATTCAATAATGGGTGAAGGAAACATAGATTAAAACTAACTGGAGATTAAGCAACCTAATCTTAAAGAATGATTGAGTTAAAGAACAAATGATAGAAACAATCAATAATTTCATTAAAGAGAATGCTGGTAAAGATACAACATATCAAAATCTATGGGATACAGAAAAAAAAATCTCTAAATACTTACATCAATAAAATAGAAAAAGAGAACACTAATGAATAGAGTGTGCAATTTAAAAAAAAAAACTAAAAAAGAACAAACTAAAATCCCTAGTTAAATATTAAATTGGAACTACTAAAAATTAAAGATAAAATTAAAACTGAATTTTTAAAAAATCCATTGAAATAGGAGTTTTAGTTTTAAAAAAACAACAATAAACTAGCTAAACCATTGATTAATTTTATTTTTAAAAAGAGAAAAGAAAACCAAGTCACTAGTATTAAAAATGAAAAGGGCAAGAATATCTCTAACAAAAGATGAAATTATAGAAAAGGAATTACTTCTCCCAATTAAATGCAAATACATTTAACAATTTCAGAGAAGTGGAAGAATGTTTACAAATACAGAAATTGCTTAGGATAGCAAAAAAGGAAACAAAATATCTAAATAGATCTTTTTTTGAGAAAAAAAATTGAACAGGCCATTAATGAACTTTCTAAGAAAACAGCGCCAAGACCAGATGGACTTACAAGCGAATTCTAACAGACAGTTAAAGATCAACTAATTCCAATACCAGAAATTACTGGAAATAATGACAAATAGGAAAAATGACAAAATTCATTTGAAAGAACAAAAAAGTAAAAAAAAAAATCAAAGGAACTAATAGGAAGAAATGTAAAGGAAGGAGATTTAACAGTACCAGATCTTAAATATATTAAAAGGCAGTAATTATTAAAACTATATTGTACTAGTTAAGAAATAGAAAGGTAGATCAATGGAACAGAATAGATACACAATTTACAGTGGCAAATAAATATAACAACCTTGTATGTGATTAATGTAAAAACAAAATTTGGGTATAAGCATTCATTATTTTGTAAAACTTGTTGGGAAAACTGGAAAGCAGTATGGCAGAAACTGTGCATAATTGAATATCTCAGACCATCTACCAAGATAAGATCAAAATGGCTTTATGACTTAGATACAAAGAAAGATATTACCAAGAAATTGGAAGAACATGGAACATATTATTCATCAAGCTTGTAGATAGGTTAACAACTTATGAATTAACAAGACAGAACAGAGTAAAGTATAAAATGAATAATTTCAATTATATTAAAGTACATAAAAAACAAATGTAGTCAGGATCAGAAGGAAAGCAAAAAATTGAGGGAAAAAAATTTATAGATGACTTTTCAGATAAAGGTCTCATATCTCAAATACATAAAGAACTTAGGAAATCTATAAGAATATAAATCATTCCCTTATTGGCAAGTGATCAAATGACATGAACAGTCAGATTTTAAGTAGAGAAATCAAAATAATTAATATTCATATAAAAATACTCCAAATAATTATTGAGAAATGCAAATTAAAACAACCTTGAAATACCATTTTATACCTATCATATTTGTTAAAATGATTGAAAGGGAAAACAGCAAATACTGGAGGGAATGTGGAAAAATTAAAACAATAATGCATTGTTGGTGGAATTGTGGACTGATCCAAGCATTTTGGAGAGCAATCTGGAACTATACCTAAATTGTCCGTATCCTTTGACCCAATCAATACCACTACTAAATCTACTGGTAAAGATGATTAAAAGAAAAAGGAAAAGAACCTATCTGTTTTAAAATATTTATAACACCTCTCATTGTGGTGACAACTGGAAATTGAGAGGTTGTCCAAAAATTGGAGAATAGCTGGACGTATCGTGGTATATGATAGTGATAGAATATTAGTAAGCAATAAGACATGATAAGCAAGTGGATTTCAGAAAAACTTTCAAAGGTTTACATGAACTCTTGCAAAGTGAAACAAGCAAAACCAGTACCACAACCTGCAGTGTTCAGTGTTGGCTAAGCCAGGGAACTGAGGAATAGAGGAAGCAGGACAGGACAACAGGGCAGAAAACAGTAGAAGGGGCAGGACTCCACTAAGTCTGAGGGAAAGTGTTCAGTACACAGCGGGGGTCAATTCTAACCACCCAAAGTCATTTAGTACAAAGACCCAAGCTGATGTTTCTGAACTGTCCAGAGAGAGGAGGCCGAGTTACTTTGAGATGCAGCTCCCAAGGAAACCATCATCAGATAGGAGTGAATCAGTCTGAGTCTCAGAAAGTGAATAATAAGGAAAAATGGGTATAGCTGACCCCAAAGTCCATTGATATGGAGTTCAATCATTGGTGGAGATCAATACTGGAACTTGAAAAAAGACTTGTCAAGAATGGAAGAAAGCCTCAGTCTCTGATCTTCTTTTAATTCACCTCAAGCTTCAAGCTTGCTTTCAGTCTTCAGGATCTGCTTTGAGTCTCACGGGGCTTTAGGCCCTTCTGATTTCCAACTACAAGAGAGATGAGGATGCCAACTAACCCTGCTTTGGGTTGCTAAAGGAAAATATTCTAGGAAGAAGGAAATATGAGAGGAGTTGGCCCTCTCCATCAGCTTGGTACTCTAGAGACCTCAGGGAATTTCCCCTTGGGTGAAATCTAGGACTCTCTCTTGGCTGAGTTATCTCACTCCCAATTGGAGCACTCCTTCACTCTGTGATCATTTGGTGTATATTCTCCCTTATATACTTACTCTTCATTCCATTTAGTCACCAATTGGGGTAAATGGGAGTGAGAAAAGGGGTCAACTCTTGGATATAAAGCTTGTGGTCCTGCTTCTCCCATTAATGAAACAGTGACTAGAAAATATGTTGAATCTTAACACTACATTGCCTAGATGAATAATATTTAAGGAAACATATAAATATAATTCTAGCCCAGTACTTGCTCCCCTTAAAGAAAGTAGAATGGCAGCCTCTGGAAAGAATTAAAGTCATCCTGGAAGAAGAATGAGGGAAGAACTGTATACTATATCTTTCTTCAAGTCGCACAATGACACTCCCTTTGAGGAACATGTGAGAGACAACCCTCACAACAAAAAGGGAGGAAAGATCAAAGTTTACTAAAGATTTCAAGAAGAAAACTCAAAGATATTGAAAGCAGATAATTCCAGCAGCAATTCACCAATAGCAGAAGAAATGTGGCCTCCAGATTTAGTAAATGAGTTCAGGAATCTCTGAATAAACACCATAAGGAAAAGGAACATGATTCAACACTTGAAGAGACAGAGGATCCTATGAAATGTGAGGAGAACTTGAAATCATCTGCTGTTTCTGGGTAGTTCAAAGGAGGAAAGAAAATTAGGAGAACAGAATTTATGGCCTACATAACAAAAATATTGAGCTGAATATAAAAATTAGAATTCTGTGATGGCAAATGTCACCAAAAAACAAACGAACAAAAAGAAAAGAATGGATTGGGAATGTAAATATTCATAAGCAAGGGACCACCTAGAAAAAGAAAAATTAAAACAAAACATGCTGATTATGCAAGCAAAACACAGTGATCTAGAAATCGAAATACATAGGTGCAAAGTACAGATCATAAAAGCACACAACAGGACAAAAGTTTTAATGCCACAGTGAAGGAAATTATAAAAAGAGAATAACAGCCCCAAGTTTCTAAATGTGGAAAACATCATACTAATTGAAAGAATTAATAAAACATTTCCAGAGGAACAAAAATCAATACGACAAAACTCCAAGACACTTAACAATCTTTAAATTTAACAATTCAATTCAGAAACAAGTTTTTCAAGCCATCAAGAAGAAATCCCTTCAAATACAAAGGAAAAGAAATTCAAATAACAGAAAACTATTCTGCACCTACAAGAAAATATAGGAGGGAAGGGAATAATGTTTTTTCAAGGAGAAGATAAGAAGATAAGAGAAAAATTAAATAAATAACAATAGATAAAGAGGAGATAAAAATTTTCCCTATTTTCTGACAATAAGATGGCCACTCTTAGAAAGTCCTAAAGAATTGGAGTCACAACATATCTGACACAAATGAATGACTAAACAGCAATAATCTGGGGATCAGCCTACCATAGCATATAAGACATATAGACTCAGTTACAAAGTGCTCCTTAAAGAAATAAAGAACAATCTAAATACCTGGAGGAATATTTAGTATATATGGCTGGGCCTTGCCAACATAATAAAAATGGCAATATTACCAAAATTAAGTTACACTTTAAATGTGATACCAAACAAATTGATTAAAAAAAATTATAGCAAATTTCATTTGGAAAAATCTCTCAAATTTCAAGGAAATTGAAAGGAAAAAAAAGAAGATCAAATGAGGAATAGCATTTATAGACCTCAAACTTTATTATGAAGCATTAGTCACAAAACCATCTAGAATAGAATTGGTTTAAAATAAAAGAAAGATAGATTAATGGACAGACTAGACAAAAGAGAATCAGAAACAATAGACCTTAATAAGACAATTTGAACTTCTTCTTTGGAGAATTCTTGGTTCATATCCTGTCCTAATCCAAAATTAATGAATGGGAAAAAAATTTTGGATTAAATTTCTCTGATAAAGATTTGATCTCCAAGATCTTTAAACAATGTACTGAGATAGGTAGATAGATACATAGCTAGATAGATGTACATATACATATATAGTTATAGAGAGTTTTACATATAGTTGCATATTAATTTATATATAGAAAATTAATAGCCATTCCCTAATAGATAAGTGGTCAAAGGATATGAACCAAGAATTCTCCAAAGAAGATTTGCAAAGTATTCATAACCACATTTGGTGTTAAATGACTTAAAATTCAAATTCTGACTCAATTATCACATGTATGACCTTGAGCAAGTCACATAACACAGTTTTCACATCAATCAAATCTTCCACAGGTATTTATTAAATACTTATTATATGCCCAGTAACATGCTAAGTGTTAGGGCTTCATGAGGGAGATATAATGTACACCTATAAGTATATCCATAATAAATACAACATGGACACAAAGTGAGCTAAGAAGGGATTGAATAGAAAATGCATTTGAGCTAAGTCACCAAGGAAACAAGAGATTCTAAGAGGGAAAGACAAAAAGGAAGTATATTTCAGAGACTGGGCACAGCCAAAGCCAAATAAATGATTTTGACTAGATGCTGAATTCTGTGAAGTTTGAGACTACTCTGGGTCAGAAGGGAAAGAGAGAGGAGGTAAAAAGGGTGTCTATATAATCCTAAACTACAGAACACTGCTCTGCATTTTATCTCAACTTTATCTTTTCACTCAATATGTACAATGAATATTATACAGTAAGTGTATAATAAATGCTTAAAACTGAAATTTTCCTCAAAATTCAAATTTTTATAAAGACAATTCAGCAAAGTCTTGGCTATTTTAATCTAAGTTGTTTTAGGAGATTTCAATTCATTTGTGATCACATTCACTACCAGATCCCTATCAGCTACAAAGTCTTCCAGGAATCATGTCAAAATTTGTCCTAGAGCAAAATAATTCCTTATTTCTCATTCCTTAACCTTTTTTTCATTAAATTATGGAAATAAAAACAGAAGCAAGAAGTGATAAGAGTCTAGAGGCAAGGAATCAAGGGGAGATACTTACTCAGCAGGTTTAGTAATATTCTCATATTTTTGGGATGCCATGAAGGCACAGTTGACAAT
Source organism: Myrmecobius fasciatus (assembly GCA_023553655.1). Lineage (NCBI taxonomy): Eukaryota > Metazoa > Chordata > Mammalia > Dasyuromorphia > Myrmecobiidae > Myrmecobius > Myrmecobius fasciatus. The sequence goes on along the minus strand of JAJPUD010002416.1, from coordinate 124,381 downwards.
AACAGTGCATATGATGAACATGCTGAATAATGTGAACAATACGGTTAAGGAAGACATGAGATAATGTGTAAAGAACAATGAAACAGGAGTATAGTCAGCACACCTCCCTTTGGTTCTTGCTTCTCTGTACCCATTCAAGTTCTTCCTGGAGGCTCGCTGCAGCTATAAGGCACAGCTTATGATAAGGAAGATGTCAAGTCAGCCTGCCTGGGCTGTCATTGCTTCAGGAAATACCTCTTCCCAATATATTTTGTGCTTGGAGACAGGATCCAAACTCTCTGTCTAAGGATCTCAACTGCAATCGGCGTAAAAAGAGGCAGGTGGTAACCAAGGCTCATACATATACACAAATGTGTAGTACAAGGAAAAGGAAGGAAGGGAAGGAGGAAAGAAGGGAGGGAGGAAGGGAGAAAAGAAGGGAGGGAGGAAGGGAGAAAAGAAGGAAGGGAGGAAAGAATGATGGAAAGAAGGAAGGAAGGAAGGAAGGAAGGAAGGAAGGAAGGAAGGAAGGAA